>BHFT01072242.1:0-26546 GCA_004320025.1 Laticauda laticaudata
CGGTGCTTACGCTGTTTGAAGCATGCTCCTGGTCCTGCTGGGTCTGTTCACTCCTGCTCATGTCCTGGATTGCTGGTCCTGCTCGTGCTCTGGTCTTAGTCTCGTTCCTGCACGTCCTGCTCATGATCTTGGGTCTTGCTCGTCCTGCTCGTCCTGCTTCGTGATCCTGTCCTGCTCGTGCTACCGGACTTGCTGGCCCTGCTGGTGCTTACTATACTGACTGCTGATCCTGTGATACCGTGCGGCTGCTGTGGAGTGATTCTGCTGCTTGCTGCTGCTGCTGATGTTGATGATGATGATTATGATCCTGCTGGTGACGGAATGGATTGATGATGATGATGGATTGTGCTGGGCTGCTGCTGCTGGTGGTGGTGTGGAGGAGCATCCCCTATACTACCTGGGAGCCCCTCTGATCGAGGAGCCCATCTGGGTCAGCGAAAGGAGAAAGGCATATGGCAACATTGGGAGAGGAGGCCTCACTATATTGAGGAGGATGCACAACGGATGGCAGGTGCTGGGAGTGGCTGATGACGAGAATGACTATCTGTGGTCGGAAGGACACGGCTGTACAGGGACACCAAGCGGAAGCAGCTGCTTGATGGAGAGAGGGCAGAGAGTATGGGTTACACTTCAGAGGTGCATCACGTTCAGCTGGTGGAAACATTGCACACCTGGTTACGGAAGCTGCACCTCAATATATCTGGCCAGGTGCCACTGTGAAGCTGACAGACAGAGAGACCAGACGTCTTCTCAAATGGCCAGGTGCAAGACTTTTTTCTGGAGAGTGAGGTCGCCACCGAGGAGCACCACGCAGCCCTCTCATACCCTCTCCTCCGCAGCCGACTGAGAGCCAGTCCTCTTCTGGCCAAGGTATAGTTAAGTCCCTGTGTCCAGGCAGGTCTGTGGAGCGTTGCCATGGTGAAGAACCCGCGGACAGGTGTTGGTAAGCGTGGTGTGAGTTGCGTAGAGGACTCCTGGTGCGGTGCGGAGAAAGGGAGACATCGAGTCACGCCATCCAGTCCTCAGCCGCAGCCACCCCACCCGCCTGCCACAGAAAGGCAGAGGAGACCGGGACAAGCAGGAGGGCAGTAGCCACACTGATTATCTTCCACGCAGCATAGGATATCCTCTTTTACGAGCTGGTCCACACTGGACTCACCTCGTACTCAACCGCAAGCCTTCCTCGCACCTCATGTCAACAGGACCCCTTCAAGGAAATGCGGGATCCCAGTACAGAGCTGGTGAAGGACGAGAATCAACGAGCATGCTTCATACCGCTCTCGACTCAGAGGATACCTGGCTCCCACCTGTCAAGTCTGCTTTTCCACCCCCAGGTGTGTACCTCAAATTCACAGGCTTCCACAGGCCCTCACCTACCAGGGGTTCAAGCAGTCAGAAGGCCAGCTGCCCTTTCCCAGTCATGCACAGTAGTCTATCGGGCGCACGTGCAGTTCATCTGATGCCACAACGATGCCTACCACTGCAATGAAGCCACCTCAGCCAGTCCTCGCACTCCTAGCTTGTCATGAGCAGACAGGCTCCTACTTCACTTTTACTCCTGTGCCTCCACCCACACAGCAAGCCCGGTCCTCAGTACATCGTACATCAGTACTCGCGCGCTCGCCACCATGGCTATGAGGAAGAGAACCTCTAGCATTCATCGGGCGAGCCAGTTGCCGACCAACCTTCCTCAACACATCCGTCCCCTGGTTGTCTCGCGGGGCATAGGCACTTCCAGCACCACCAACCACGACAGCACCTGGACCCTTCACCCTAGAGGGACTTGGACACCTCTGGAGTGAAACAAGAAGAGTGCAGGGCCTGGATGCTGGGCTTGATCCTGTAGGACTTATATTGCGTTGGTAAATTGACTTGGCGTATTGTTTTTTCAACAGCTTGTGTTTCAATAAAGTACGAACCGACATTCCCGGGTTTTTTTATAAATAAAAGTCTTGGTTGGAAACTTATTGAGTGGATTGGCTTAAGGCCTTTCGCATGCGTATGCTTGGGATGGGTTAAGATAGTCAGTGGGAAGGGCAGGTTACTGTGGGAATGAGCCGGATACCTTTTGGGATGCTAATAGCTGTGGGATAGATAAACCTCCATGTGCAACATAGTGGACTGTTTATGGTCTAACCCTCCCATGTGCCACACTATGGCCCTTTTTTTCACCTATGGCCCTGTGTTTATCAAGCATGGGGATCCACGCATTTGAAAGACCACAACACAACTCTTTATTAAGGCCCTGTTCATTGTTGGCCCAGCCAACTTACATGCCTCAATCTATCCGTATGATGAGACAGGCTGAAGAAGCTCTTAAGCATCTACCAGTGCTGTCCTGCCAACGTCCCACCGCTCAAGCTGGGGAGTTGCCCAGTGTTTTCGGAGGTTGCGCTGCTTCAATCCCCTTCCCGGCGTTGAGGCTCTTGGTTGTGGCCTGCAACTCCCTGTATAATAATACCAAAATAAGGTTTTTCGGGTCCCTTGGCCATCGATCCCCCTGGCCAAGGTCTCCATCCTGCTGTGGCCCGGTGTTCTGCAGAGTATCACAACTTTAATGCAGTGCCATTCCAAAAAAAAAAAAAAACTGGCATCTAATGCGGGCCTCAAAAAAAAAAATAAAAAAAATGATAAAATAAAAAATCATCATGAGGATTAATGCAGGATTTCATCATAAAAGAAAAGCCATATCCAGACGAATCGAACAACTCACACGTCATACGTGGATGACCATCTGTTCGGGGTCCTCAGCTAAGGGAGATAGGTACTAGGAACTGTCGGCCAGGGATGCCAAAGGCGTTCATCCTCACCACCCGCTTGCCCTGGACAGTCTTGTTGTTGAAGATCCTCTCTCACGGCGTTTCAGGAGTCTGGGAAGTGTATGGGCTTCAGTTGAGGTAGGTTCTGAGGGGAAGGGCGTTATCCCCGGATGAAGTAGGTCACATTTTTGGTGTCTTTGGCAGGGGTCGGATCTGGGAAGGCCCACGTGAGGGTTGCTTCCAGCCCTTTCCTGAGGTGACTGCCATTGTATACTGGGCTCTGAAGCTGAGCCATAGCCTGAAGCATTCGATTTACATTTATTTGTAGTCAGCATCGCATGGAGAAGAGGAAATGCTGATAGAGCCTTGAGTTGAAATAAGTGGCCCCGACTTGGCTGGAGCTTTGCAGGCCACGTGCTGGCCAGTCTATGGTCCAATTGGTGGTGGGAAGTTCCACTCTGGATACCATGCTCTGAACTTTTCTTCCTCCTTCCAGTGGGGGCATGTGGAGGGAGCTCCCTTATATCTTCGATGGCATGGCCTGCACCAGTGTCTCTGACACACTGCGTGCATTGGTGTTGGGTTTGGCCCTCCGTCAGGCTGTACCTGCATGCTTTTGTAAGGTGGTCCCTGAGGCCAGGTGGCACAGAGTGAGTGCCACATTGAGCCCAGGTTCCAGGGCTGGGCGGAAAGTTGGTCTTTGCCTTGCGTCAACCGGAATTACGTGGTCAGCCCACTGTATCTCACTCTCGCGCAAAAACACATAGATAGGGGCACTATATGAATTATGGAATGGCCTGTGAGTGTCTTGTTCCTGAGCTCCAAGCTCACATCAGTGCGTTTGTTCGTAATGTCTCGTCACTCTTGCTCTTTCTACCGATTTCCTTTGCGGATTCCGACGTTCTTGGCGGCCTCTTTTTGCTTCTCGCGTAGTAGAGTTCACAGAGCCTGTAGATGAGCTTCGTCTGTTGCAGAAGGATGGTGCTGCCAAAAGGACTGTGGATAATAGTCCATGGTGACATGACTGGATGCTGTGGAAGAGGAAGAGTCAGATGAAGCGTGCCGAGGTTTGCACAGCTGGGCTGCTGGGCTGAAGGTGAGATGCGACGCGTTTGCTCCGCCTTTTTATAGGCAGTATGGTGTCCCTTTGCATCCTCTAGGCATCCTCTAGGCATCCTCTTAGGACATCCCTTAATATCTAGAGAATAGGTACCCCTCGCGGAAAGTTTTTTACCGTTTTAGCACGCGTGTGTTCGTTGCTGCAATCTCTGATCTGTTCTGCATCTGTTCCGCGTCGTTCCGTTCCTCCCGTGCCTCGGTGGATGCTCAGCTTGTCGCAGATATGCAGTGATGCCAACGCGATATCGCAGATGCGTATACGGTATGTGTACGGTGGATATGCGTAGTGGATGGCGCGTTAGCGGATGCAGGAACGAGAACTGCGTCAACATTTTCCGCGCAAAGTTTTAGGCAGCCCAAACTTCTCTTGGATGTGGAATATTATCGGATGAACATCCAATAAAATGGATGCTGGCGGATAGGGAGGAGAGCCAAAACAGACGGCAGTAGTAACATCGCGTTTTCAACAGATGGCAAAAGGTTTTTTGTCCGTGTTACATCCATCTGGATCGTGGTTCACTGTGACATCGGCTTTTAAATTTAGAAATTTGCAGGCCAGAATAAAGAAAACCAGGGAGACACAAACATTTTAATAAAAATTAAAATTGATTTATTAAGAAATCCCCTTAACTTCTTCCCAACATCAGAAGAATGATCTAATCAGCTTGAGTGAACCCCCCTATGTGAGTAAGAGTTATGTTACCAGAAATCTAAGAGGATACCAGCGGTGACGTTTGTTGAGAATCCTTATTCGACTTTTTAGGTTCCAGGAAGAATTCGAAACTTTACCAGAAGGCTGCCATATATTTTCCAACCCACGACTGACTTGGCTGGAGAAAAGACCCACTTTTTATTTATTTATTTTAATTTTGGGTTTGGTAATTGCTTACAACGATATAAAGGGGTATTTACAAGTAGAAAAGGAAAATTCGCGCGACTATATCAGTTTTTATACTATCTGGAGATAAAGTAAACCAGGGCGGACCTATGATATCGCCAATATTTAAGGTGGGAATAAAACCTCCAAACGATGACAAAAACAAGAATAAAACAGTCACTTGATAAAACTGCGGTGTAATGAAGAAGATGAGACACCCAGCTATGAAGCCAAGGAATGGCGACACGCCAAGACGGCCACAAGAGCTTTGGAGTCTCTCTGCATTCATGCACGCCCTCCTACCAGACCTCTCAGGTAAAAAGGGTAGGTCAATGGTAGAAGCTTCTAAGCGTGCATATCAACAGTTTTTGGGGTTGGGGGAGCAAACCACAGAGCAGGAAGAGTATTCCAGACATGACCACTGCCTGTTGCTGAAGGTGTTTTCCTGCAATCAAATTTGATTGCCACATAACCTTTGAGTTTCGTATCTATTGCTTTGCTCTTGTATCTGTGGATGGTTGAAAGCTGAAGTTATTCCTTTAACAGTAGCGACATTGACTGAGTCGTATGATTTTATACACTACTATTCAATAGTGCAGACCACCGTACTGGCCCAGTGTGATTTCTAGTATTTTTAGGTTCTTAGCACCAGTTTCAAGTGGTGGCTAGTAAGTGTTTATTCTCCATGGCAACCGGACATAGAGATACTCTGTTTGTTGATAGAGAGTATTTCTGGCCTCTCTCAACAGTAATTAATATCAGATATCGTAGATACGATGGTTTCGCACGACCTCGATGAGCAGTAGTATTCGAAGCTATTATGTTGCTACAGGGGGAAGGGGCGAAGTGTAATTTAGTCTACTCTGCTCGCATCGTAGGTCTAAGTAGCTCTGAATCGCTGAAAAAAATCCTGACGCAGCAGTAACACAGCTATGTAAAGATTGTGGAGTTAAACTTACAACGATCTTAATGCAGCTTTTGGCCTCCTGGTAACGTTACCAAGGGCGTGGGCCTCTAGCACTTAGATCATTAGAGTATGAGTACTCCAATGTCCTTAACAGGTCTTGGATCATCAAACAAGGTTGACTATTCAGCCTGTATTCATTTCTAATTTTTTGCACCTATGTGAAGACTGAGCATTTATTTGTGTAGATTCACAGAGTGTGTCCTTTATTTGACATTCTGATATATGTTCAAGGGCTTTTTCGAAGGGAGCGTTATTGGTCGTTGGTGTGATAGCTTTTACATCATCAGTGAGCGATCATTGCAGAGTTGATCGTTAATATGATCTAGGCGGTCAATTCTATGAGTAAGTATGAAGAGAGTTGGTTCCTAGACACTCCCTTTAGGGCACACGCATTGTTACAGCGTCACAGAATTAGATATTTACAATATTGGCCAATGAATGTATTTGAGAGGTTGCTTTAATAGTGTCGTCATTGCAGTCTTTTACCATTTAGGTCCTTTAGGGGTGGATGGACCTTGAGTCTTGTGTGAGTAATTGTCTTTACTCAAATATTTGGCAAGCGCGGGGGATTTTGTTGGATAGCATTATACGAAGGTTCTCTCTTCTTGTTTTAATGTGATAAAATGCTGCATTCAGTCTTTATCTGGTGGCAAAATTTTTGGTATCGGCTTTTGAAGTTTTGGCACCATGGCCCAAATTTGTTTTCGCATGGAAAGTGATGAAGCTCCATATTGATATGGATAATCTGTTTTTTCTAGGTTTGCTGAGAGTGTTATTAGAATACATATAGCCTGATGATTCTTTTGACTTCAAGGTTTAAAAATATGTTGTGATGATTTTCAATCAATATTGGACATCCAGTGAATACAAATTGCCAATTCAAGGGATGAGAGATCATTGTCTATAAAGATCATTAGTTGTCTTTTTTTGAATATAATTAGGGGATCACATTGTTGTGTTGATTTTTGTGGGACGTTGTTGAGGACAAAATCAATCTATGGTTGTTGGTCACTTTTGGAAAAGTTACTTTAATTTTGTTATTCCGTAAATGAATTATCAACTATTGCCAGTAAGATGAGATCGAGGGTGCAACTGTCTTAATCTACGTTGGTTGTTGTCCATAGGTATGTAGTGCGTCCCAAGATATGTATGCAATGATATGGCTCAGTTTGACTTCGTTATAGTGTCCTAAGCGTGTAAATATGAGGTAGATTTGAAGCCACCAAAAAGATAAAAGTTGTGGGACAGGATGTTTGCCATGTTAGTAGTGAATTTAACTTGTTTACATGTTCGATGTCAGTTAATCAGAGCCCTTTCTGTAACATTAGTAAGAATCCGAAATGTGGCATTTAAGGCAGTTCACAGATGACATCTGAGAAGAGCAAGCCTTATGGGTTTAACTTTGTATGGTTTTTAGATGTAAAGACTTGTCTAGTGCGAAAGACTAGCCCAATATAGCCACGCTCCTCTACGGATTTCAGGTTGATGTGATCCAGTAAACATGATTAATCTCTTACTATGGTAATGGAGTCAGGAGAGATGAGCTTGAGCCATGGTTTCACAGACAAATAATGTATGTCGAATGTTAGCACTTTTCATATTTTGAGTAGGAGGAGAAATTCTAGGTTGTTTATTTACAAGGCTTCTTGTATGAGTAGCTGCATTTAACAGTTGTAGTTGAATTGGAGGTAGTGTAGGCGAGCTTGCATATGTGAGTTTTGAGTGATTGGTGGGGGTTGCGATGGGATAGGGGTGGCATGCTGGGAGTTGGTGGAGCAATGTGTTATTTACTTTTGATTAACCAATCAGCAATGGTAGTTCAGATGTTACAGACGATCCTTCTCTCCATTGTGTCTAGACATCTTTTGAGTTCTGTGGAGTTCACAGGAGCGGATTCTTTGCCGGTGTGGATAAGTGGTCTTGAGCGCGAAAGCTTTTTTGTGGTTGGGGACATTGGCTTTTTGCAAATGGCATTTATCGTGTATGAATAAATATGGTTTGCTGGACTCATTTTTGCAAACAACCTCTACAAAAGTTTTGGGGCCACCAAACCAAGCCATCATTGTATATGACTTCAGGGCCATCTTCTGCGTTACTTCAATGAATATTCTTCAGGACAGATGAATTTGAGTTGCTTATGATGTTATGAACTTTTGGTTGCATGTCATTCTGATTCGTTGGTGTCTTCAAGACCAAATACAGATGGCATTTGGGACGTTTCTGATCATGTTCAATTGGTGTCTCATGAGGATAAGAGAAGATATCATTTGTGGAATTTATTTTGATGAGAGTAGTTATTATTTGTGGTTGTGGTTTGGCAGTTGAGTTTTGGTATAGATATTGATATTGTAGTGAAGTAGGTGGTTTGTGTAGTGGTTGTGTGGGTTGTGATTATTTTGAGCTGATAGATACGCTCTCGCGCTTTTGCGTGTTATTTTTTTTTTCAAAGAGAAATTAGCGCTTTCTTGATATATTTGTTTTCAAAAGTCTTGCTTAGGCATTTTGCTATTGAGTGGCAGTAAGTGATTCTTGCTTCAACTCTCTGTCAGCAAGTACTTGGTTTTGTTTAGCTTAGGAAACATGAAGGACTCATAGAAAAGGGAAAGTATCTGATGCTTTTAGGAAATGCCAGTCTTTTGTTTAAGTTTAAGCAGGAAGGTCGCTTGATGGTTCACAATAGTAGCATCTTTTTGATTTATTTGCACGTTTTCATATGATGATTCTTTAAGACATCTGAAGCATGTACAAGAGTCTGGGAGCGTCTGTATTTGGTAGGATTTTTTGTTGTTGTTTGGTTGTGGAGGATTTTGGAGTTTCTGAGTTTCTGGCTGGCATGGTCAATGACATTAGTACACTTACAAACCAGATTACAATAGACTGATTAATGTTGACAGGTAGACAGTTACTTAATGAATGTTAGTAATTTATAAATGTTAATGATAATCAATTTAACTGATTAATTGATTAAATAATTGATAATCAATCCCAATCAACTTCACTTACTCAGAATCCAAACAATCAATCAATAGACTAGATAATCAATGATACATTATTAAATCTCTTCAGTTCAATGAATCAGTGTTAAATTTAGTGGTCATTAACAATTAATTATTAGTATTATTATATTTGTATTAAATCCAATACTATTAGACAAAGCGATTATCTATAAATATTTGGTCTTAAGTACTGAAAATAATGGAGGGTAGTTATAGTATGGAGGTTTGTGGTATAAAGTTCCTTTGTTTTTCTTAAAGCCACATTTTTTGTGTTCTGGGTGGTTTGTTCGTGTGTTTTTGTTCTTTAAAGAGGAAGCGGTTACTATGTGATAGATTGGAATCGAGAAGATTTTGAAATGAACTCACCAATCATTTACTTTGGAGGTTTGGAAAGGGATGAGATTTGGGTGGGGTTTAGTGGAGGTTGATCCAATCAGCTGAGTGGGTATTTAAATAGGCTGGACATAAAAACAGCTGGGTTGTTTAAGTGGAGCTGGGTGATTTATATGGAGACAACATCAATTCTCTGTTGACTCTGCTTTGTCTCTCCCCAATTGGTGGCCGGTCTAGAATTATTTCTGGTTGATTTGATTTAAATGGAGACTGTAGACATTTCATTGCTTCATTCTTCCAATATTGATTACACATAAATCTCAGTTTCATAAAGCGAGTTTTCCTGAATAAACTTGCTTCACCCTCTTCTTTCTTATCAAGTCCCCCTTTTTGTTTCTCACTTTTAATCATCTTTTTCTCAAGCTGTCCATTTAACTTCCGATTAGAGGGTAAAAGACATAAATTAAAGGCCCGTCCGCAACTGGCCGACGGACGGCAAATAAGTATGCATAAAGGACACAGCGGACGAGCGAATTCCCAGTATAGGAGGTGGCTCCATCCATTGTTCATCACTCAAAAGTGGTGTAAATGTTGCATTAAACAGAATGGGAAAAGAATGGCAAAAATACGCATGTGGGCTAGTATTGTAGCGGGGATGTTAAAATGGATGTTCATAAGGAAAGCCGAGTGGATGAATGCGGATGGAAGCAGATGACACCTTCGAGGGGTGTCCGGGGGAGAATTTCAAGCAGGACACATGCGGAAGGGGCTCAGATGCTTCCATCCGGCTTTCATCACTGTCGGCTTCCTCATGACATCCATATTACATCCCGCGCTACATCACTACCCCACATTCGTTTCTTTTCCATTCTTTTCCATTCTGTTTTGCAAATTTTCCACCACTTTTTGGAGTGGATGAAATGGTGGAGCCACCCCTGAAAATTTCGCTTCGTTCCGCTGTGTCCTGTTCATGCATACTTTTTGCGTTCCGTCGGCCAGTGGCCGGGCCTTTAAGTTATGTTTTACCCTACTAACTCTGGAAGTTAAATGGCAGGCTTCAGAAAAGAGTGATTAAAGAGATAAAAAAAAAGGCGGGAGCTTGATAAGGAAGAATGAGGGTGTGAAGAAGGTGTCTTAGTTCAGGAAACTGCTTTTGAAACTCAGATTTATTTGTGAAATTCGAATGATGGAGAACATGAAATGATGTCTACAGTCCATCCATTTAAATCAAATCACCAGTATTCTTAAACGCCACATTGGGGAGAACAAAGCAGCAAGTCACAGAGAATGCTATTGTCTTCCAATATTAAAGTCACCAGCTACCACTTAAACGACCCAGCTGTTTAGTCGCCTTAATTTAAATACTCCACACTCAGCTGATTGGGAGCAACCTCCACACTTAAACCCCACCCAAATCTCATCTTTCCAAACCAAGTAAATGATGGTGAGTTCATTCAAATCTTCTCGATTCCCAATCTACTCAAATAGTAACGCTGTTCTCTTTAAAACGCAAAGAAACAAAACTAAGCCAGTATACCAAAACAAAATGTGGCGTTTAAGAAAAAACAAAGGACTTCTATACCACAACCTCCAATACAATACTACCTGCCATTATTCAGTACCTTAAGACCAGTATTGTATAGCATTATGCTTTGTGTCTTATAGTAATTCATCATTATATCTACGTTATAAGATAATATAATAATTACATTGTTAACATAGACCACTAATTAATGCTGATTATTGACTGATAGAGATTTAATACTGTATCATTGATTTTCTGTCTATTGATTGATTGTTTGATCTGAGTAATAGTTGATTTGATTTGTGATATCAATTGATTTTATCAATTAATCAGTTACATTGATATGATATCAATGAATCATTTCATTGAGTTACTAACATATCATTAAGTTGAACTGCTCTACCTGTCACATTAATTAGGCTATTGTAATTGTTGAGTTGTATAATGTCATTGACCATCGCAGCCAGAAGCTCCAGAAACTCCAAATCCTTTCCACAACATAAACAACAACAAAAATCTCTACCACATGACCTCCAGAGCTCTGTACATGCTTCAGACTGTCTTAAATCATTCAATGAAAGTGTAAAATAACACTTCTCAAATGCTACTATGTGACCTTCAAGCCCACCTTTTCCCTGCTGTTAAACTATAAACAAAAAGACCTGGTCTGATTTCTAAAAGCATTCAGATACTTTCCTTTTCCTATTGTCCTTTCAGTGTTCCTAAGCTAAACAACCAAGTACCTTGCCTCGACAGGTTGATAGCATGGAATCACTTGATGCAACTCAATAGATAAAAAATGCTAGCAAACGTTTTGAAACAATTATAACAGAAAGTCCTAATTTCTCTTGAAAAAGAATATAACCTGAAAGCGACGTATCTATCAGGCTCAAAATCAAATCACAACCCAACCAACCACCTACCACAACTACCTACTCAACTAAATCACAATTACAAACCAATAAACGACTGCCCGAAACCAAACCGCACAAAGTGATATTGTACTATCATCATCAAATAATTCCACAATTGATATTCTTTTTCTTCTTCAGAGACACCATTGAACTGATCAGAACGTGCAAAGTGCCATCTTATCTTGTGTTCTTGAAGACACCATAACGAATCAGATGACTCACCAAAGTTACATAACATCATAAGCAACTCAAATTCATCGCCTGTCTGAAGATTATTCATTGATAAGTAACAGAGATGGCCCCTGAGTACCTAATACACATGATTGGTCTTGGTGGCCCAAACCTTTTGTAGAGTTGTTTGCAAAAATTGAGTCCAGCAAACCACATATTGTATTCATACAATTAAAGCCATTGCAAAAACCAATCCCACCACAAAAAACTTATTCCTGCCAAAGTGTAACCACTTATCCACACCGCAATAAGAGAAAATCACATGGTGCCTGTGAACTCCAAGGAACTCAAAAGATGTCTAGACAATGGAGAGAGGATCTCTACATTGCTAACTACCTATCGCTGATTGTATCAAAAGTAAATACACAGCCCACACTTCCAACATCCAACCCTACCTATCCAACCCCCATCACTCAAACTACATATGCAATGTTCCCCTAACTACCTCAATTCCAACTACAACTGGCTTTAATGCAAGCATCGAACTACTAGAGCCTTGTAATAAAATACCTGTAATTTCTCTTTTACTCTACGATATGGCTAAGTCTCGATCCATGAATATTTGTCTGGGAAAGATGGGTCAAGCATTTCTCCCTGACTCCACTACCATAGTAAGGTTATATGTTTACTGTAGTCAGCATCAATATCTGTGCAATCCGTAGAGCTTGATTTCGGTGGTATTGCTATCTATCTATAACAAGTCCTTACATATAAAAAAAACACTTACAATTACCCAAATGCTTTGTTCATTCTCATCCTCACGACTCATATCACTCATTAGAAACATGTCCTTAATGCGCACATTTTCGATTCTACTATGTTTACAGAGTGCCTGAGCTATGGAGGTCTGAACATTTGTTAGACACCTAAGTTTTAAATTCACTACTAACACTCGGCAACATTCCTGCCCACACACTTTTATCTTTTTTTTGGTGGCTTCGGATCTACCCTTCATAGTATTAAACATTGGACCCTAAACGAATGTCAATTGAGCCTCCTCATCGCATATCGAAAACCTGGGAAATGGAATAAAAACTAGTGGAACCAAAACAATACTAGATATTTAGATGAGTTGCCTCGATCTCATACTTCTTGCAATAGTTTTGAAATTCAATTTACGGATACAAATTAAAGAACCCTTTTTCCAAAAGTGACCACACCATGATTGATTTTTTGTCTCCAACATACGTCCATACACAAAAATTGCAACACAACATTGTGATCCCTTAATTAACTCAAAAGGACAACCTATTATCTTATAGACAATGATCTCTCATCCTTGGAATTTGGCAATTTGTATTCACTGGATGCAATACTGTTTGAAAATCATCACAACATATTTTTACTTGAGTCAAAAAGAATAATCAGGCTATATGTATTCATAATAACACTCAAAACCCAGAAAAATACAGAATTATCCTACTAAACAAATAAATAGAAGCTCACACAAAATCACTTTCATGGAAAAACAAAAATTAAAGGTTCATGTTGCCAACATACCAAAAATGCCGGATATAACAAGCAAATTATCTGCACAATATTTAAGAAGTCCTGAATGCAGCAATTCAATATTTAATAGGCAGAAAGAAAACCTTTTCTAATGTAAGCCAGAATTCCACACGCGCAGCGCTTCCAACAATTTTGCTAAAACAAACAAACTAAAAACTCAAAGCATTCCATTCACACCACTTCTATCCTAATGGTAAAGACTGTCAATGACTGACACCTATTAAAGCACCTCTCTTACATTCTGTTGGCTCTAATTTATATGTAAAATATCTAATTCTGAATAACTCTAGACCTGTGCGATCTATTCAATGGTAATTCATCAGAATTCTTTGTCTGCATAATGGTCGCACAAGATGATTTCTTAGTTGAGAACGCACAAACCTCTCCTCATACTTTACATAAAAATCGGAACCTCTTGTGTTCTGATATTTAAGTATAACTGCTTTTATCTTCAACTTGATGATGTAAAGCTATTCATCCACCAACAGACAATACGCCTACCTTCCTCTCAATAAAGACCCTGATCTTTGATATATAGTTGATCCAGAATGGTCAAAAATAAATGAAACTAACCCTGAAATCTCCAGACAAATTAGTGTCTCTTGTTTTACCAGTTTGCGCAAAATATCAATGTTAGAAATAATGTAATATACTAGTCTTGTGTATATGTCAAGACCTTGTATTTGATGATTCCCAAATCTGTTTATAGCGGGACATTGGTATTGTCCAATTGCTACAGTACTGAATCCTAATGATCTAAGTGCTAGAGGAGTAATACCGCAGTGTGGTAACTACAGGCTCAAAAAGGCAGTGTATAGAGATATAACTTAATATAGATCCTAACTTACTGTAGCTTTTCTCTGAGTCATATTAACTATTAACGTAGAGCATAATAAAATTTGCTTAGACTAATTTTGATACATGAGCCCATCAGTCTGGAACCGTATTGAACTGTAGATCTGATATTATTTACATAGTTGAGAAAGCCAGGAAATACCTTCACAAGACAGAGTTCGTCTATTCGTTGCTCAGAATACCTACCTTTATTAAGTGGAAAAAACAGACTTGAAATTCTAAACTAAAATCTATAGAACTACACTGCCTCGGTCTTGATCTGACTATGGTGTATAAATCATACATTGCAATGTTTACCTACCTGTTAAGAATACTTCAGCTTCAACACACTCAATCAATATCAAGTAGCAACCATATATATAAAAACTCAAGAAAGGATACAATTATGCCATCAAATTTGTTTGCAGGAAAATACACCTTCACATAGACAGAGTGGTCAATGTCTGGATAATCTTCCTGGACTCTGATTGGTTGTCGTCCCCCAAACCCCAAAAACTTTAACCTTAGACTTTCTACCATTTGACCTCACCCCTTCCTGAGGCAAGGTCTGTAAGGGGCGTGATAAGCGCAAAGCCTGCTGCTGTCCCCTGTTCCTATTGTTTCTTTTATTGTCTTCTTATAATGGTTATCATGTATTTAATAGACGCTACTCGGTCTTTATCTCCAGGTTATCCTAATTATCTGTAGAGCATTGACAAACAAATAAAATAAATAAATAAAATGTGGTCTTTTTCCTGCACCTGATCATCTGTTGAAAATATTGCAGTCGTTTCCTTCTGTAAAGTTGGAATGTCCTTTACTGAATCCCTAGAAAGTGCGATAGCATGTCTCAAAACTACTGATCCTCTTGATTTCTTAACATAACTCTTACTCACCATTTAGGTTTCACTCAGCATGATTAGAGTCATTTCCTTCTTGATTTGAGAAAGTTAAGGGGCTTTCTTATAATCATTTTTAATTTTTATTAAAATGTTTGTGTCTCCACTGGATTTCATTTATTCTGCCTGCAAAATTCAAAATAAGCCCATGTCACGTGAACCCAACGGATGCAAGAGGATGTAAAGACGGACAAAAATACTTTTTGCCATCTGTTTGAAAACGCGCGATGTACTCAACTGCTCTCTGTTTTGCTTCCTCCCCTATCCGTGTCGCACGCATCATTTTTATTATGTTTCATTTCCGCTCTCGACAGTTTGAGGTGCTCGCCTAAAACTTTGTGCGCGGAAAATGTACTTCCAGTTCGTCCGTTCTGCATCCGCTAGCATCCGACTACGCCACTCACTGGATACACTCACTCGTAGTTACCGACAAAGTGGTGCGATATGCGCGTGACTTGGCACCACTGGCATATCTGCGCAACTGGCAATCCACCTGGACGTCAGGGAGAAGCGGAGACGGCGTCATCGTCGGCGAAACCAGATGCAGAACAGATGCAGAAATGGATGCAGAGGAAACAAAGCTTTAAACGGACAGAAAACGTTCGCAGGGGGGACCTATCTCGCGATATTAAGGATCGTCTAGGACGGATGCCTGAGGATGCCTAGAGGATGCAAAGGGGAACCGTACGCCTATTAAAAGTCGGAGCAATCGGTCCGGCATTCTCACTTTCAGCTCCCCAGCACGCCCAGTGTGGCAGACTCTCCTGGCAGCCTTCATTCTGACTCTTCCTCTTCCACAGCAATCCAGTCTATGTCCACCATGGCTAACCACAGTCCCTTTTTGGCCAGCCACCGATTCCTTCTTGCCAACAGTACGAAGTCGATGTCTCTAATGGCTCTGTGAACTCTACTACGAAGTGAAGCACAAAAGAACGGCGGCCAAGAAAGCTGTTTGGATCCGTAATATAGGGAATTCGGCAGAAGAGCACAGTCTACGGACTCGTACAACAAGCTATGCTCGGTGGAGCTCCAGAACGAAGCACGTTTCCGTGGCATATACACCGCAGAACTTGGTTAAAATGAGGTGCCGTCTACGTCTCTCGAATCGTTTGACGAAGTTGTGCCAGTGCGCTGACACCTGCACGTCATTGGGGAAGAAATCTCAACAGGTCCCGGTGTGTGGGTGACGCAAAGGGCAGGGACCTAATTCCATCGGACCCGTACCCAGCCTGGAACCTGGTTCATCAAGGTGGCCACTACCACTCTGATGCCCACCCTGGCCTTGCAAGGGGCCACCTACAAAGCCTATGCTTCGATGAGGGTGCCACCCGCCAACAACAGTCAGTCGTATCGTGTGTGTCAGAGTGATTACGTGGTGCAGTTCACTCCGAGTGACATATAAGAATTCGAGCTACCTTCACGCATGTCTCCCCTCCGACTTTGAAGAACGGATGGAAAGAAAGTTGCTGACGCGCGAGTGGGATTATTCAGAGTGGGACCTCTCCCACATACCATTGACCATAGCACTGGTCCACACGGTGAGCTTGCAAAGCTCCAGACCAATAGGTTCTCGGTTTGTACCATCTATATTTCAGACTATCAAGGTGCTCTCTTCCAGCCTTGTCCTTTCTTCTCCTTATGGCGTTCGGATGCTGGACTAACAATAAATGTGTTAAAATCGATTGCTTCAGGCTATGGCTTCATGCTTCACTTAGGTCAGTGCTTCCAGGTGTTAACAATGCCCAAGTCACCTCAAGTGGGAAAGCGTGGCCTGTATAGCATACCTCAATGCGTGTCTTTCCAGATCCAGGAAACCTCTCCGCTGTCCTCAAATGTGGGCGATCAGGAAAGAATGTTGTAATCTACACTATGCACCGTGAACGAGTTGGTATTCCATGTAAATAATAGACGCCTTTCTCTAATTTCAGAATAAATATCCTCTAAGAAAGAGTGCAATACAGTCGTATAACTCAGAGACTCTCTAGTACTCCACAAATAGAAAAAAGAGAGGATCTTCAAACAATCATTTGTCCGGGCAAAGGTCGTATTTTTACGTGGTGGTGTTGGACAACGCTTTTGATCAATGCATAGGATTCCGATACAGATGTGCTCCCAGAGGTATTACTTGGTCACTCACCATTTCACACAAGCATGCCAGAGACCGCTGCAGTGTGAGAGGATCGTGGAAGCTTTCTGCCATCCTGCATAATCTTTCTATGGAGCACCCGCTAAACCAGTCTTGCGAGATACAGTGTGCCTTGTGAGATCCATCAACAGCCAAGGACTGGAGCCTCGGAATGGATGGCAAGGGCGATAACCTGAATCGGTAGTTCAGGGATTGTGCATGGCCATAAACAGAAGCCTCATCGTGGAAGGGCATTGAGCAAGTCAGCGGCAACTTCCTTGAACATCTGGTGTAGAACACATCTCTCCTCATTGATGAGAGCGGTGAGTGGCAAGGACAGTATGCGAGATGGTGATGCTTAATGGATGCTTCTTCAGCCTGTCTCATCATTATCAGGTAGAGATTGGGCCATGTATGTGTGTTTGAGGTGGGCCTACAATGACAGGGCTTTTTATAAAAGAAGTTGTGGTTGTGTTTTCCACAATGCGGTGGGATCAATTGCGTGAAATTTAAAGGGCAGATTAAGGTGATAAGAAAGGAAAGGAGGCCCATTAAGGTGTGGCAACCTGAGGGCTTAGACGCATACTCACACATTGGTATTAGCACTGGAAAGGAGTATAATATTCTAATCCCACAGCTAAATTAAGCTCCCAGGTTATCCTGCCACGGCTTTAGTCACGAGGTATCCCTGCCCTTCCCTATGCTATTCTAAACCCATCCCACAAGCAAATGCAAGTGTAATAAAAGACCCATAAAATCTCTCAAATGATTATATACAAAAAAAAAAAAAAAAAAACCAAGAAAAAAGTTCAAGAAAAACAATTTGGTTGGCGCTCCACTCAAAAACTTAGGGGGAGATGATTTCGCCAAGACTTTATAAAAAAAGGAAAATGTAAGCAAGTTGTGTGATCGAAAGATGAGCTTTAATTTATTCGAACACGAACAAGCTGTGCAAAATAACAATGAACCCTAAGTCAAGTGTCCGAAAGATAAAAAGTCCACAAGTAAAGGGCCAGCAATGGCGCCGGTCGTGGGAACTATTACTATGGGTCAACTTCATGAAAGGATGCTGCCAGATTCCAAGCGTGTAAGTGCATATGGCTGTCCAAAGGTGCATTCCGTGGTGGTTGGCAGTGTCTTGGTTGTGGAAGCTGCTCCTGCGACCCCCACGAAAATAGAATATCAAAAATGAAACCAGCGCGCGAGACAACACGGGTGACACGATGCAAATGGCTTTGAGGAAGAGGCTCGTAGTATTCGGAACAAACTGGCTCTCAAGCCCCGGTGATTGTTGCAGAAGGTCCTTTCCTCATGCTCATGTGTTTTAAAAGGTGCAGTCAGCCCCCGTGTGACTTGAAACAGATGTAAACTTGACAGGGCCCTGGAGCTAAATCTCTGAGACATACTCGGGCAAGAATGTGAGAATGTTGATGGTGAACGTAGTAGTGTAGTGGGGGCTGACTGCTCTGGAAGGACATGCGTGCCGTGAGTAAAGGGACACTTGGCCTGTTGGCGCGTCATAAGACTTCAATTGGCGTGAGGTTGGCAATCCCACCATAAAAAAGACAGTACCCGAAAGTAAAACGTGAAAAATATAAGCAAGAACATAGTGCGTTGGCATCAGTGGAACTTTGACACAACGATGCTCGAGCCCAAAGCAACTGAGCTCTGATGCCTCGACTGGAAGCGTGTGCTCCTTTACCGTGCTTGCTGAAACCTCCTGGTAGGTGTAGGGCCTGTGGGAAGCCTTGGAATGGGAGGACATCACCTGGGGTGGAGGAAGAGACTTGGACTGGGTGGGAGCAGGCTTCTCTGAGTCTGGAGGGTAGTGAAGCAGCTCGGTGATCTGGTCCTTCACCAGTGGTTACTTGTGGATCCGCCATTTCCTGAGGGTCTGGTTGACATAGCGTGAGGAAGGGCTTGCGGTTTGGAGGATGAGGAGTCAGTTGTGTGACCAGAGCTGAGAGAGGAGATCTATTGCTTGCGTCTGTGGATGTGTCCCTGATTTCCAGCAGGACAGTGTGCTTCTGCCCCTCTGCTGTCCGGCTCTCTGCCTTTCTGTGGAGCGGCAGTCTGGTGGGGGGATGCGGCTGGTACTGTGTGGAACTCGTGCTCCTTTCTTGGCCACCGCACCATTGGGAGTCCTCTACGCACTCCACCACGCTTACACACCTGGTCCGCGGGGGTTGCTTCACCATGGCACGCTCAACAGAAACCTGCCTGGACACAGGGATGACTCTTGGCCAGAGAGGGACGGCTCTCAGTCGGGCGCGGAGAGAGGAGGGAGTGAGAGGGCTTGCTGGTGCTCCTCGGTGGCGGACCTACTCTCCAGAAAAGCTGCACAGGCCTTGCGTTGGTCCTCTCTTGTCTGTCAGCTTCACAGTGGCCTGGCCAGGATTTCTTGAGGCTGCAGCTTCCCTACCAAGGTGTGATTATGTTTTACAGCCGAGGAGCACCTCTGAAGTGTAAACCCATACTCTCTGCCCCTCTCTCTCCAAAGCAGCCTGCTTCCGCATTGGAGTTACATATGTCCCTCTGTACAGGCCGTTGTCCCATATCCGCCAAAGATAGTCATTCTACTCTCAGCCACTCCAGCACCTCATCCTTGAATAACCTTCTCCCCAAATTTTTATAGTGTATTGCCTCCTTCCCATTGTTGATATGCCTCTTCCTCCCTTTCGCTGGACCAGTAGGGCCCTGCATCAGAGGGGCTTCCCTCAATCGGGTAGTGTAGGGGAGATGCTCCTCCACACCACCACCCAGCAGCTCAGCAGCACCCAAGCACAATCATCATTCATCATCATCATCCTCACCAGCAGGATCATAATCATCTCATCACCATGCCAGCATTCGCAGGCAAGCCAGGCAACAGCGCAGCAGAATACTGCTTAGCTAGCACGCAGCCGCCAGGACAGGATCAGCAGCGTTAGAGTTCAAGCACCCAGGGCAGGCGCCACGCAAGTCCAAGCGAGCACGAGCCCAGGACCGGATAACTCTTCTAGCAGGACCGAGCAGGTCCCAAACGTACGCTCAAGACCAAGCAATCATTGATGCAGAGCGTGACACGCACGAGCAAGGACCAGGCAGCTAGTACGCATCAGTCGAGGACGAGCAAGGTCCAGGAGCGGGCATGAGCAGGGATGAACAGGACAGCAGGACCAGGAGCAGTTCAACAGAGTAAGCACCCGCGACAGTACCCGCAGGAGCGCTTCA
This sequence comes from Laticauda laticaudata, assembly GCA_004320025.1. Taxonomy (NCBI): domain Eukaryota; kingdom Metazoa; phylum Chordata; class Lepidosauria; order Squamata; family Elapidae; genus Laticauda; species Laticauda laticaudata. The sequence continues at coordinate 20,302 of BHFT01072242.1, forward strand.
GCAGAACAGCCCCAGACAGAAGCAGAGTCGAGGGGCAGGGTGCCGGGGAGTTGGAGCCCTGTCCCTCTTGCCAGGCGGAGCGATGGCGCAGGGCAGGCTGGCTGAGGCACGTAATTCGCTTCCTCCCCATGGTTGTGGGGTTTGCTGGTCTGGAAAGGGAGCTGGGCAGGCCGAAGGTGGCAGGAGCCTGGCAGGAAGAGAGCTGGAGAGAAGGCTGGCAGGACCAGATATGAAGCCTGGCAGGCAGGCACCAAAGGGGCTGGCAGGAAGCCTGGCAGGTTAGTGCTGGCAGGGCTAGCTGGCCAGGAAAGCCTGCAGGAAGCCTGGCAGGTAGGCTGGCAGGAAGCCTCGAGCAGGAGTAGGCATGGCAGGTAACGCCTGGGCAGGAAGCCTGGCAAGCTAGGCTGGCAGGGAAGGGCTGGCTAGGAAGCCTGGCAAAAGCCTGGCGCAGGGAAGGCCAGGCAGGCGACAGGCACCAAGGCTGGCTGGGAAGGCAGGCTGGCAGCAGGCTGCAGGCAGGCACAGCAGGCCAGGGCAGGCTCAAGGAACTCGAGAATTGTCCGTCAGCAGGTCTTTCCTCGAATGGCTAGGGAGCCACCGATCCTTGCGGAGCTGACTTTCCTTTATATCGTGTGGGCTTACGCGCAATGCTCCCCCCATGTTTCATGATGCGCATTAACGCTCGGCAAACCCGTTCTGCTTCCGCTGTGGGCATCTGGCTAGGCTTCCCGCCTGTGAATCGCTTTATCCGCTGTGCATCCGCTTCGTGGCACGTTGCGGGGGACGTCCGTTCATGCATCGCTGTATCCGTTCCTGTCCTCGCGCTTCGACTGAGGGCCCCTGGAAAGACTGGTTGCGCCATCCACGCCGTGCCCATCCGCTTCCCTCTCTGGGCTTGCCGTCTGCATTCCAGGTTCGCATCCTCCCTTGCGTCCTCCCCGCGTCCGTGTTATCGCGGCTGCCGGTTCATGCAAATTTTTTGCCCTTTTAAAGCGGATAACAACGGATGGAACATTTTGCTCGTCCGCTGTGTCCTTTTTGCATCTGTTGGGCGGTGTGACATGGGCTTAAATGATGACATGCAAATTAACAGAAGCTATGTATAAGATAATATATCAATTTGGGCAAATAACTAATAAAGAAAGCAACAACCTGCCCATCATCAAAGAGAGAAAACTATAGCAGCTTGTTTTAAAAAAAGAGAGCTTTTTGATTTGATTCCTTAATTGTTTATTAAAAATTGACATGTTTCAGCTCAACGATGCACATAACATTTAACTAGTCTTTTTCAGCTCAGTGAGTGTCAAGCCTGGGTAATAATTATGACTGATTCCTAGCAAGCCTCAGATGGGGTACTTTGGAGACCTCAGCTTCAGCTCCCAGTAATTAGTTTTTGAGAAAAAAATCATGCCTTTTTCATTTTAACTACTTTTCCTATGTGCTGTCAGTTGCTTATAAAGTAAGTACTGCTAACCTTAAATTACTTTTCTGTAAATGTTTCTTAGAAGACTTAATAACATTGATGCTATGTCAGACACTATATTAGACACAGCTGTGTACAGATTATTTTAACTGCAAATATTCTTGAAACATTATTTGTCTCATACAGATGAGACTAGAATACTAGAATTGACCCAAGCAATTCACTGAATTCTTTGGCTTAGCGAAATTTTAACCATGCCTTGATGAACTGTATTCTATTAAGCGAAAGCTTCCTGTTCCCCACAACTACTGGAAAAAAGTTGCATGTAGACAATCTGTTTCTCTCCTGAAGGTGTGAAACACAACAATTTGTTCTTCAGAGGTGACAGCATCTACTTATCCCGAAAGGCAAAACATCTTTGCAAATATTCATAGGCAGTATTTTCTAAAGTACTCAGAAGCAGCTGCCATCACAAACTACATAACTTCCCCCCCTCTTTCCTTGAGCCTGGATCAAGGAAATATGTGATCAAATGAGTAGAATTTGTGGCAGAGATTATGGTGGACACTAACCAAGTACTGCTGGACATTTTTGGCCACCGCAGAATATGGCAAAAATCAGCAGTCCTAATATCCTCAGTAGGAATTTGATTTTATTCTCATCAATTTTGCTGGAATGCAAGGGTTGAAGGCTTGAGGAGGCTGGTTCCCTAGTCAAAATAACATGAATAACATTATCAACCCAATCAGACAGCACTGAAACATACTTAACTCTTAAGTTTGACTTATTTTTTTTTCCAAATTTTTCTTAAATAAGCCCAATCCAATGAAGGTTCCAAAATTATCCCCTTTCTTCTTATTCATCCTCACTTCCCTCCATTCCCATGCAATCTTTGTCCCAGAGTCATTCTCATGAAATGTGGCAGTGCTTTTGTGATTACTGGGCATGGTTTTGTTCAGCCAGTTCCCAGGGAAATTCAGGCAGTTATGCAGCTCATTCTGCTGCATTTCAATAGAGATTCAGTGGCCTACCCTCAATATCCCATCACTATTTGTAAAGAAAAACGCAGATGCTTTTTGAAAAAAGGGCAGCAACACTGCAAGCTACAGCAACACCATGATAGATGTCATTCAATGCCACCTAAACTAGTGCATTTGAATACCACCAGCTAAGTGTAAATCAACATTGCAAACCACATGATGGAACCACTGAAAACTTTTCTTTAAAAACAAATTCTTGTTTTTTAGGCGGAATGATTTACTGCCTTTTGTCATGACTCACTGGTGGCATTCTTGCCTGCATCATGTCCATGTGTTAACTTTTATGGTTACTTTAAACCACATTGCTTTTTTTAAGGCAAAACAGTAATTTACCCATTTCTTAGTCATACAGATTAAGTCTAAGAATAGATATATCACTGGAAACTGATACATTGATGCAATAAAAGGTATTGCATAATCAAGAACAGTTTGTAAATCAACAGATAATCAGAGTTGGAAGGGATCTTGTAGATCATCTAGTCCAACCCCCTGCCCAAATGGGAGACCCTACCATTTCTGATAAATGACAGTCCAATCTGTTCTTGGAAGTCTCAAGTAATGATGCTCCCACAACTTCTGAGGGCAAGCTGTTCCATTGGTTGATTGTTCTTACTGTCAGAAAGTTTCTCCTTATTTCGAGGTTAAATCTCTCTTTATTCAGTTTCCATCCATTGTTCCTTGTCTGGCCTTCAGGTCCTTTAGAAAATAGCTTGACCCCCCCTCCTCTCTGTGGCAGCCCTTCAAATATTGGAAGACCGTTATCATGTCTCCCCTGGTCCTTCTCTTCACTAAGCTAGCCATGCCCAGTTCCTGTAACCATTCTTCATATGTTTTAGTCTCCAGTCCCCTCATCATCCTGGCTGTTCTTCTCTGTACTTTTTCTAGAGTCTCAACTTTTTTTTTATAGTGTGATGACCAAAACTGGATCAGTACTCTAGGTGTGGTCTTACTAAGGCTTTATAGAGTGGTATTAGTTCCTCACTTGATCTCTTACTTGATCTTAGAACTGTAGAAAAAAATATAGAATACTTTCCTATTATAAAGTGCCTGAAATAACTAGGAGATATTTTGTTTTAGTTAGACAATTTATTGTCTATTTTGTTACAGGAGTTTTGTCCATGACTAAGTAAAAGTGAGTCATGCATGTACATCTCCCATGTTCAATAACTGCTCTCTTAATTTGTAATCCTTTTTCTATTTGGATAGAATCTCCCACATTCTATTTTAGTAAGTTAAAGTTTGTTCCTGTATTCATACCACACTACAGTATACAGCACCGTTCTTTAATGAATCAGGATCACTTTGCAAATTTATTGGTATGGTTCAAGAAGAATGAGTTCATAATATCTGCATTTTGTCTAATTAATATAGCTAGGGTAATTTAGCATAGTTTTGAAAAGATGCACCAATAGATTCTGTAGTTTTGTCTCTATTTGTCATTTTAATGAATGAAGATTCTCAAGAAAAATAATAATAAACTACAAGTCAATAACACTGTAATGTTCTAACAGTTCCACCCACTTAAATTCAAATGATGACACTCTTTCATAAGGTCCTGAAGACTTGGTTTTTGCCAGGAAATCTGTGGAACTCAGAGTGGGATGGAGGCCATCAAATGGCTTATTTGACTGTGTGTTGTTGCCAGGGTAGTTGGGAAGTTATTGGGTTTTTTTTATTTTTTATTGGTCTTTTTAATTTTTTCTATTCTGTGTTTTTATTGTTTGTAAAATTTGTTGTGAGTGAATAGACAGCTATATAAATTTTCCAAGTAAATAAGTAATAAATAAATAAGATGCAAATCAAATAATAAATAAGAGAGAGAGAGAAATGTTAACGAAATTGGAACTTGCACTGATGTTTTTAAAATTCCCATCAAAACAAACAGCACTAAGTAAGTGCTGTTAGTTCATAATGGATTGACCTCCCTTTCTTCTCTATAAGCCCCTAACTGCTTCTTCTATCTGCTCCACAACTGACAAAATTGAAGAGGAATATGGTATCCCCATGAAGAGAAATGGCAAAAGAAAGGAATGTTATATTACATGATTGAAAGTTGGTATGACATAGGAGGCACTTAGGAAAAAATATTAGAATCTACAAAAACAATTATTTGCTATCACGGAAATTAATTTTATCATTGCTTTGCTCTTAAATAAAACAACTTCCCACTACTATGTTTGCAATTGAATGAAATAATAAAGATTGGATTGTTGACGCTTGAAATTTAGATTGTCAATATCTTTGACAATCCACCTTTGCTTTTAAATGAGAGACATGAATTCAGATTGCTTCCATGTATGACTTGACTGACATGCATTCACGAAGCGGTTGAAGATATGCTTGTAAAGGTTATGCTGATAATGCTGCACATAGCCCAGAGGAGATCATTGTTAGAAGCTTTGATGAGTTATTCAAGAAATGGTGATGCAGGGCTAAAAGTTTCCTCTCTAATGATCCCAGAGAAGATAAACAGCTGGTGATGTCAATAGCTGTTGAAAATGAACGTTGCACTGGGATTAATTACCAGGTTCAACTATTAATTTTTGTTATCAATTGTGTAATTGTTCTGAATGTTACATCTCTTAATGCATGCTTTGGATCAGTTTTCTGGGTTCAACAAGTTCTAAGATTATCAATTTCCAACACATTTTTATTTTGAAACAAACAGTAATTAACATAAAAATGCTATCCTAAATTACTGTAAGCAATGAATAAGTTGCTGAACTATTAAAGGAATTGATTTACTGGACAGGTTGAATATACAAGACTTCTAAAAATTGTAATTCTTTCTGAAGATTATCTAATAAACCAGTTTCAAATTTTTATCTACAACAGTCTCATTCTCTCCTTCCTTCCTTCCTTCCTTCCTTCCTTCCTTCCTTCCTTCCTTCCTTCCTTCCTTCCTTCCTTCCTTCCTTCATGTGTTGAGATCACTTGTGGTTAGTTCTTCAGAAAAGGTGTGTAGGATTGCAATCTTAGGATATAAACAGACAAACTTTCAGCCAAAAACTTTGCAAACCAAACTCCTTCTAAAATAATGGTTAAATATACAGGTCAATTATATTGAAAATTCTATTAATGATTAATACTGAAAGGAAATGATCAATTGTCATCTGAAATATCAACACTGAACAGACAACTATTACATACTGTATTAATAAGGCATAATTGTATCTTGTTACTATTATATAACAGATTTTTTTAGTTATAAATGAAAATGTTATTCCTTTTTTTCTACAAAAGCTTAAGCATTACATTTCAATTTTATAAGGATTCAAAAGAAATACATACATTTTTAAGAACAGCCTTTAAATTTTTAATTTGCTGTAACTTTATTCATTCTCTGGCAACACTAGGTTCTTCTTTAGTTTCTTATTATGGTGTGCCCTTTACATAAAGTTGTAGGTTCAAGATAAAAGGCACTTTAGAAGTTTTCATCCTACTGACCTGTTGTGGGCTGGGGTTTTTTTTTTTTCAAACTTAGCATAATTGTTTAACACATACATTTCAACATACAAAAAAATTATGAAGCAAGTTCTTAATGGAAAGCTTACATTTGCATACATCTAACAAATGCATACAGGTCGAGGAATACTTTCTTTTCCATTTTTTTTAATTTTTATTGGTTTTAAAACAAACATAAACAAACAAAACATAAAAACATCAAACCATCTTCCATATATATACATACAGTGTGCCAATTGCTTTACAAATTGTTTTGTGCTACCATTTTGTAGTCTTCAATTACAATTACATTATATATCCTCTCATACTTTCAATCA
>BHFT01072246.1:0-22803 GCA_004320025.1 Laticauda laticaudata
TTTTGCCCCTTTTGAGAGCGGATAACAACGGATGGAACATTTTGCTCATCTGCTGTGTCCTTTTTGCATCTGTTGGGCGGTGTGACATGGGCTTAAATGTAAGTGTTCTCCTTTAATTAAAAACTTTAGTTTCTTCTGGTTCCCTCTAGTGTCCAATATTCAAAACTTCACACTATATTTTTCCCCTAAACCTAACCATATCATTATTTTTTAAAAAAATCAAATCAAAAACATTTTCTATAGGAAATTATTCCAAATTCTTATTTCAAACTCATCTGACTATATAATCTATTTGTAACTTTCCAAAATCAAAGTTCTAATCAATCTTTTGCTGTTTATTAAAGAAAATAAGTCTTTAAATTTGAATTTAAAACTTCTTCCATTAAGGATTGAAGGTATTCTCAAACTTGTTGATTCAATGTTCCTAATAACTAAAACAAATTTAATAAGAAAGTGATGAGAAAAGACTTATGCAAGTCAGTGTCCCTAAAGAAACAAATCAGTTTGAGTAAATTGGCTATTCCCTCATCTCCCAGAGCTCTAACCCCACTGGAGACCAGTCTTGCAGTCTCCTTATGAGGATCAAATATCTGGAGCACTTGTGGCTGATCATAAGTATTTTCTTTATCCATGAAAATTTATGAAGAACTGGTCTGGGCTTTGCTACTTTTTTTTCAATGAATTGTTAGGCAATCCCTGTAGAATAGCATAATACTATCTACTCTATTATCCACAAATGCATATGTCTGGTAAATTGGTGGTCTATTTTATTTATTTATTTAATATTTCATATTTTACCTCAGTTCTACACATAAAATAGTCAAGAAAACTCACAGCTAATAATAAAATTTCAAACTGAAAATACGAAGAGAATCTTAAATTAAATTTACTATTCATTCAGGTCATAATACATGATTGAAGCAGGAGTGTGTTCTGTTTGCTAATGAATTAGTTGTTGTGTGTCAAATCCCATATGTCCAGCAAAAGCTATTTCTTAAGGCATCATTATTGTTATTATCTATTATTATTATTATTATTCATTGCACAGTCAGCCAGATGTTCAGTTGTATCTGGCATTTTTGTCTACCTATCGAGTCCTATCCAAAGACCTGAGATAGACAAATCTGGATGTTTGATGGTATTATAGATATCGCCACAGGGTGGAAGCTGTTCCAAGTAAAGCTGCCTTCTACAATTGACTGATAGCAAATTTGTCAATGCCTTTGATATTCAAATGGTGCTCTAGTTGTTTTGGGACTGCATCCAAGGTGCCTCTGTTATTTCTGATTCTGGATTTTGTTTTTTCCAGAACTGGTGTATTCTTTTCAAATATCCTCTTCTTGATGGGCTTGCTCTGTTTTAACAGATCATTATTTGTTTTCAATCACTGTATATTTTCAATGGATAAACACCTTTTCTTCCAGTAGTTCTGCAGCTGCTGGCCCTGATTGCTCAGCCAACAGTTGTCAGGGTTCCGGCAGTTACTCCAATTAAATCATGAGCCTCGAGTCACACTCCCAAAACTAAAGAGGATTTATTTGAAGCTACGATTCTATGTTTGGCACTAACCTGTGTGTAGCCAACTCTGAGATATGTAATTCACTGTCACCCTTGATCCTGCTTTCTCCCCTACCCCTCTGGGTATATCATCCAATGAAAAATGTCCATAGCCAAGAATCATCAATCACGCTCTCCAATTAGATATTTTCACAGCAGAAGCTTCAGCCATCTAATCAGTCTTTGAAGAAAATATGAATGGAATGGATTTTTGATTCCACACTGTTGCCTGCTTTTTGAAACTCCCCCCTTCTTTCTGTTGTCAACTATAAAATGTGCATACAAAATGTTTAATGAGTTGATGTGCAGCTCCCCTCACTTCTTGAAGGTGAACTGTACAACATTCACAAAATCAATCTGATTGCAGATATGGAAGCTTATGCTCATTTTGTATACACGTTTTATAGTTGACAACAGTCTTGTCTGAAAAACAGCCTGTTTTTCATCAGATATCCAGGGACTCCAACATCTAGCATGGACCTTGTTAACCTGGGCAACATCCGAGCCAGTATGGCTTTCTGAAATTTATATCTCACCATATTTTTTATGGGAGAGGCAGCCTTTGTCTGACTCCTCTGATGAGACCTGGCCATTAATAATCCTCATTGGGGGTTTGTTGTTGTTGTTGTTGTTGTTGTTGTTTATTTTCAACTATTGTTGTGTCAGGTGCGTTGTGGGCCAAGTGCCTGTCAGTTTGAATTCTACAGTCCCACAAGATCTTGATTTTTTCATTCTCCAGAACTTTCTCAACCTGATGTTCCCAGTAGTTGATACTATCCTCCAATCCAAACTTTTGGCACAGTTTCGAGTGAATGATTCTAGGTAGTCAGCTTGTGAAATTTTGCTGCACCCACTGATTAAATGGACGCAGCATTTGCTGTTGGTGATGACATGTTGAATCTTTGCCTTCATGCAATTTGTGGCTAAGGCTTGTTCTTGAGCAGCCAAAATAAAGCCTTCCATTTCTTTTTTCAATATTCCTGATTTTAGCCAATTCTGAGTAACCTTTTGGTCAGCTTTGCCTTCAATACTTTTCAGGTATTGGCCATGCATAATTTTGCTTTTCCAGTTTCTAATTCACTTTTCAATTACTTCTTTTTTGTATTCAGCTTTTGACTTGGCTGCCTTCAAAAGGCTTCCTTTATGTATTTCCTTAAGCCCCGGTACCACTGCACTTACAGATGCAAAGAGGATGTAAAACATTAAAAAAAGCTTGCCATCCGTTAGAAAATGCTATGCATCCGTTGTGTACTCACTGCATAAGTGTTTCATACGCTCTATCCCTCGAGCATCTGTCCACTGAGATTTCATCTGCGCAAGAAGTTTTGAGCTGCACAAAACTTTGTGAGCGGATGAACGTGTCTGCCGGTACGTAATGCTCATGTGGCCACATATACTGGCAGACAAACATTTCAATTCACGTTATACATCCATTAACATCCCTGTATGCTCTCTGCATCCTCTGGCCATCCCCAAACTCACATCTGCTGCAGCTGAAAATGGAAAGAGGGAGGAAATGAAAGGACACGGAACGTCCACACAGCGTTAGTAGCATGAAATAGAAAGGATGTAAGCGTAATGCATCTCATATATAAAGGATTAAACGGACAAAACATTTGTGATCTGGGATGTATCTCATATATTTAGGATGTTCTGCAGTATGTCTAGAGTATGTAGAAGGACACCTAGCGAACTACCGATATTTCCTATAAAAGGGGGAGGAAATCACCTGGATCTCAGTGTGAGTCCAGCAGCCGTGGTGTACAGACCTTTCACCCTTGTCTGGGTCTTCCACATCATCCATTGTTCTCACCCATAGATGATGAAAACAGTCAGTATGATAGCTGCAATCATTCATCACCAGAACCAAACCTGTTCAGACTGTTTCACCTTTTATACACAAGGAGAAGAAGGAGACATCCAAGAGCTGTGTGGGTCCGAGGATGGATCGTAGAGAAGAATGGAGTTTGGACTGTATGACCAGTTGATGGTGGAGCTAAGGAATGAAAACCCTCGTGCATTCCATCACTTCATGAGGAATGCCATCAGCCATGTTTGATGAACTTGTACAGCTCTGAGACCCAGGTTTGACCAAGCCTAGCACCAACTTCCGTCCCAACCTCGGACTGAAGGTGGCACTGAACTCTGCGGCAACCTGGCCTCTGGAACCACATACAGAAACATGCAGTATCAATGGAGGGTGCCACACAACACAATCACAAAGTGGTTATGAGAACTGGTGCAGGCCCATCATTGAGAATACGTGGAGGAGCTCCTCAAGTGCCCCACCACTGAACAAGGCTGGAGAAAACTTGCAGAAGAGTGGTATCAGAGGTGAACTTTCCCCATACGTTGCCATAGATGGGAAGCACGTGCCTGCAAAGTCCAGCCAACTCAGGTCCACTTATTAGAACTACAAGGGCTTCTTCAGTATCATCCTCTTTGCCATGGTTGATGCTGACTACAAGTTCATCTACATCGATGCTTCAGGCAATGGGTTCACTCAGATGGCCAGGTATACAAAGCAAGTGACCTCAACGATGGCTGGAATGCAACCTCAATCATGGGTTTCCAGATCCAGACCCCTACCCAATGACACACAAGAATGTGCCCTACTTTATCATTGGTGATGATGCCTTCTCCCTCAGAACCTACCTCATGAAGCCGTACAGTCAAAATACCTCACCCGTGAAGAGAGGATCTTCAACTACAGACTGTCCAGGGCAAGACGGGTGGTGGAGAACGCCTTGGCATCCTGGCCCAACAGGTTCCATATACTTCTCACCACCATAAAGCATGACCCAGAGACTGTGAGGAGCAATGTGGAAGCTTGCTGAATCCTGCACAATCTCATGCGCACCCGCTACCCAGTGTTGCAGAACAGACTTGTGGACCGTCAACAAGGGAATGGGGACATGGAGCCTGGTGAATGGAGGCAAGGATGAGAACCTGAATAGACACTGTGGATGTACAAGGCCCCACACAGACTTCATATGAAAGGGAGAAGCAGCGCAACCTCCTGAGACACTGGTGCAACTCCCCAGCTGGAGCAGTGGATTGGCAAGACAGGAATGATAGATGATTAATGGTTGCTTCCTTGAGCCTGTCGCATAACACTGATGAGATTGTGCCATGTATGTTGAGTGGCGCGACAATGAATAGGGCATTTATAAAGAGCTTTGTTTATTTTAAAATGTGTTGATCAATGAAAATTGTTATTGATAATAAAGGTCATATGTCTGGCAGCTGGGGGGTGGACCATAAAGTCCCACTATGCTTGCACTGGAGGTTTTATCTATCCCACAACTATCCTTATCTATCCCACAAGCATGCAAAGGCTTAACCATTTTGTAAAAGTTTTCACCAACACTTTATTAAGGTAAAAAAAAATGAACCAAGTGTCTTAAGCAAAGATACACTTTATTAACTGTCTTAGATAAACTTAATGACTTTATTAAAAAAGCACAATGAACCAAGTAAAGTGTCTTAAGCAAAGATAAACTTAACAAGTAAACAACTCAGTCTCTGACACTATTCTCAATCACTCTGAGTCATGTCCATGGTCTAAGCTGTTAAGCGGGCAGGGACTGTGGAGGTGGCTGTGGCTGGAGTGCTGGTCTGAGACACCATTCGGTGCTTGGCCCCGAGGGCACACAACAGGGATGGTGTGTTCAGGAAGCTGCCTGAGAGCTGACTCAGTCCCATGAGGTTGAGAGCCCCCTCATCAAGGACTTGAGATGTCAGGCCCAATACTGAGACAGATTGTCCATTGACGGACTTGGCTGTGGGGTGGAGGAAGCAGGAGTGTAGTGGGGCTGTCTGGTCTGCAGCTGGGTGAGGACTGCATCTATGGTGTTGATGAACCTGGACCTGGACTGGGAAGTTATGCTTCTGCTGCTGGAAGTCCTGGTAGTCGTAGCCTTGGTAGGTGAGGGGCTGTTGAAAGCTGTGGAAGGGCTGTGACATCCCTCTGGGGTGGAGGAGCAGACCTGGACTGGGTCGGAACAGGTTCAGCTGGGCCTTGAGGGTGTGCAGAAGTGCTGTGATCTTCTTCTTCATCACCTGGTAATGGGACTCGGGCAAGGTCCCTCAGGGTCTGGCTCACGTAGGTGATGAAGGTGTTCCTGCCAAGGATTCTGTCCAAGTGGAGCAGCAGGGCCTTCAGGGGCTTCAGCAGCAGGGCTTTCAGCAGCAGGGCTTTGAGGGCCTTGGGGCTGGTCCACCCAGCAGCAGCAGCAGCAGCAGCAGCAGCCAGTTTCAAAGTCAGTGCCAGGGGGTGGGATGCTTTTTCTGTCCTTCTTGGCCAGGCTGGCACAAGTAGGCCACCGGCTTCCTCTTCTTCCTGACTGAGAACCATGGTGTTCCTGCTATGTGGCAGCACGTCTTTCCTCTGTGTGCTGACTCCATGCTTGCTGCATCCTTTATATCCACGAGCTGATGCAATTCATACTCCCCGCATGCCCAGTGAACACTTTGCATCTGATATACATCCGCACGGCATCCCTTTGTTTCCTGTAGGCGTCCGTGATGCATCCGCTTCATCTGCTATGCATCTGCCCCTTCCGCTATGCGTCCACTTTGCAATTCTACCCAGAACCCCTTCGGAGGTGTCATCCACTTCCATCTGCTGTCATCCGCTACGCTTCCTATGAACATCCGTTTAACATCCCCGCTACATACTACCCACGTCCATTCTTTCCGTTCTGTTCCGTTCTGTTTATGCAAATTTTCACCACTTTTTGGAGTGGATAACAATGGAGGGGCCACCCCGAAATTTTCCTCGTCTGCTGTGTCCTTTATGCATATGTTTTGCATCTGTCGGCCAGTGGGACCTAGCCTTTAATCATTGGCTCTTCCTTTTTCTGGATGTAGTCCTTCAAGCTGTGTCTTTCTTCTTCTTACAGTCTGCTTTACTTCTTGGAGATCTTGACCACCCTCTACCCTTGGTAAATATAATTGATCAACATCACTTTTAGGAAGGCAATGCATGATTCCATGTCATAAGCTTCCTTGTTTTTCTGTCCAAATTGTCCAGCTCCATCTGGGTCCAGTCAATTATTCCTGCAGAATATTGAATCATCGGTATAGCCCAGGTATTTATTGCTTTTATGATGCTTCCACCACTCAATTTGGATTTTAAAATATTGAAAATTCTTCAAACATACTTGGCTGAAGTTGATTCCTTGACTTTATTACGCATTAAATCAGAGGCTTCTAAAATCTCTAAGTACTTGTAGCCTACTACAAGTTTCATTGCCTTTATCATTTCTTAATTTTGAAATTCTATTCCATCATCTTTTATGACCTTGCCTGCTTTGATTGCCATTGTTACACATTTGTCAACTCCAAAGTGCATGCCGATGTCCTGGCTAAATTCTTTTGTGCTTTCAATTTGTGAATTCAGTTCATTTTTTGTTTTACCAAACAGCTTCAAATCATCCATCATCATCATCATCATCATTATTATACACAAAAAACAAGAGTGTACAGAACACATGAGATAACTATGCTGGGCTTCGTATTACAAATCACTGGTCGAACACTTCCCAAGTGTTTAGGACTGTGTGATGTATCGGCAGATTATGAGAGCAGATCCCAGTAAGGCGGCCTTTTGCAGCTGACCAATGGTGATTTTTTCAGTGCCAAGTGTTTTTAAGTGCTTGCCTTGGTCTTTAGGCACAGCACCCAGCGTGCCAAGTACCACTGGAACCACATGCACTGGTTTATGCCAGAGTCTCTGCAGTTCGATTCTCAAGTCTTGATATCTGGTGATTTTTTTCAAGTTGTTTCTCATTGATTCTGCTGTCACCAGGTATGGCAATGTCAACGATCCACACTTTTTTCTTTTCCACAATCGTGATATCCGGGGTATTATGTTCCAAAACATTGTCAGATAATACCCTGGATATCATGATTGTGGAGAAGAAAAAAGTGTGGATCATCAACATTGCCATACCTGGTGACAGCAGAATTGTCAAGAAACAACTTGAAAAAAAATTGATGATGATGATGATGATTATTGTTGTTGTTATTATTGGAGTTATTCTAACACTTATAGAAACCTGCTGATTAAGGAAGAAAGGCTGAACAATTGACATTTTGGAGTCAAGTTGTAGATATTTTTACAAAATGGGGGTCATGGCAAGTTGGAGAAGATTACATTAGTAGTATTAAAATAATACTTTAAATAAAACAGATTGAGTCCTCAAATCATTTCTTTCGTTCTTTATTGGCTTTTTTTTGTAGAAAATCATCATAAAGTATGACTTATTTTTCCAAATAAATTATAGCTTGAAACTGCTCAGCAGGGCTTTCATTGGTGGATCATTACTTATTTCAATTTCTTCTGAAATTTATGCAGCAGCACTGCTACTTTAATCAGCCATCATTTAAATTCCAATAATGATACTGATGCTTTATCATGCCAATATTAGATAGAATGTTTTAAATTTTCTAAAACATTGTCCCTCAAAACAATGTCACACATTTTAGGATATACAAACATTCATTACTAGGCACTAAGGGAGAAAAAATATTATTCTCTGCTTCCATCCTGCAGTCCTAATTCAGTTAGTTTCTTGCCCTTCAGACTTCCCCGAGTGACATCAATAGCATTGATATTTTAATTAGCCATTTTTCTTCCATTAAAAATGCTATTTCTATAGTTTTGAAAATTACCCTATTGGATATTTATTTCCCTGTGTTGTTACTGTTGATATTATTGATGGCAAAAAATTGTCTAACGATAGTGAATATGCTGTTCTACTTCATTAAGCAAAATACTATGATATCAGGCTTAGCTCAAGAATGACGTAAAACTATCTCAAAATTGACTACTCAAAATTAAGTTTTTTATTTGCAAGCATAGTAGACGGAATTGCTAGATTAAATCTATACTAGCCTAACCTATCAGATATATTATGGGAGGTTTCAGAAAGTGATAATTTAAATCTGTTTGTCTTCCCAAGATTAATCTCCTGACATCATTGTCTCTTGGCTCATCTCCTCCTTGAATGTGCTCTCTCCTTCCTGGAATCTGTTACATTACTGTAGTTCAGGGTTGTCAAGCTCCCCACTCATGGGCAGGATGTGTCACGCATTGGCCACACCCACGCCTGGTTTAGCAAAGGGGGAAAAGTCCTGATACATCACAGGACGCTGCCATGATGATGTGAGTTTGACATCCCTGCTGTTTATCACCACAACTGCCTATTTTAGAAAGTTCAATTACAATGAAAATGTAAGTTTGAAAGTCCATATATATCCCTTCTCTCTCTAAGGAGAAGCAGGAAGAGCAAGAAGAAGAAAAAAAAGAAAGAAGCAGAACATGAAATAATGCCTTTTTTATCAACTTTCCATCAAAGAAAGGTTCTCATGATACATGATTATCTTTTTTTTTAATTGATAAAGTTTTCTAAAATAAATCTGAGTGTTTCTGTATCCTAGACAGGACTACATCAGCATTTCCCCAGCAATTGTTTGAATCTCAGATGCTCTTTTCTCTGCCTTAATAACCAATTCAATGATGGAATGTAGAGATTGCTATCCTGCCCAGCACATCATTAATGATATCCTGGACTGCATATTAAATATTGGTAGCATTGTAGCATCAAGCAAGATCCTAATAACTGTGGCAGCTCCTTCTAATTTGCAATCTATCCCTTAGCTTATTTCTTCCCTCTCTAAAGAGCAGAAGATTCTGTTCAAATGGCATTTCTGCCATTTACTGAGAAGAAAACTTGAGAGTTTCTTTGGTAAACACTAAAAGATCATGGCTGGGTTAAAAACTCAATATATAATATTCCAGTTCTCTCATCTTTTGCCTTTCCCCATCCGGCTGGCAAATAATTTACTGCTTGCAATATATGTTTACTAAAAGAAAGGGAGAGATAAAACCAAATGTTCCTGTGTGTTGTTCTCTTATTTATTTATTTATTCACAGCACAACATCTGTTCTCCAACTGGTTCAAGGATACAATCAACTGAAGTACATCAGGGCACTCTAACTGCCCTTTTTGTTGAACTGATTTATGGAGCAGCTTCCCCCTTTTTCTTCCGTAAAGTAATATGAAAGGAAATATAAAGTAGAACCATAAAATAATTGATTCACTGGCATATACTATCAAATACGCCTTCAGTTTAGAGAGGCATAGGAGCACGATAGATAATTGTCATTTCTAACAGTGACAAATGCCAACAAGTAGCTTAGAAAATGAAACTGATGCTAAACTTATTTGCACAGCAGATAGGAAATATGAGAATGCCAACAAGGAGTTCCTAATTTGAAATGCATCTGTTCATTGTATCTCTTTCTGGGTCCTATTTTCCTTGGTTCTAATATATTCAAGTAAGGTTAGGTGCCAAGATTTTTAGGTCATGGTTTAAATGAATGAGCGCATGATCATTGTTTGTTAAAATAATCTGAGTCAATTGTGTTTTGCATTCTCTGATGATATCCCAGAATTAAATAAGTTTTCTTCTTTGTATTGTTGGCAATGACTGCTTGGAGGATAGGCAGGTTATAAAAAAGCACACTTGAAAAACCTACAGTCACAATTCCTATTTCTCCAGTTTTTCTGTTCAAATTTATATCTTAAATGTGGTATGGAGACATGATAAATTAATTTAATAATTTTAATTAAGCTTAGATTAAACATTAAAGATGAAATTGAAAAGTGGAGACACCATCAAAGCCATCAATACCTGGGACATTTCCAGGGGTGGGATTCTACCAGTTCGCATCATTTCAGTAGAACAGGTTGTTACGATTCCCAGTAATTCAGAGAACTGGCAAAATGGGCCCCTAGCTGGCCCCACCCCTCTCCTTCCACTCCTCCATTCCCTGCCCTGTCAGTCCTTATTGTGCTTGCGCGACATCACGCGCATGCGTGACAATTGCTGATGGCATTCTCCTCTCGCCTGCCCTACCCAGTCACTCCTTATGGCACATGTATGCTACAACACTTCCCACATTTTCCAATCTGCCGCTATCGCTTCAACCAGCAGCAGCAGCAGCAGCCAGCCAGCCAGCCAGCTAGCCATCGCTGCCTGCCTTTCACCATCTGATCTCCCTAGGTGAGTGAGGCTCTGAAAGTCCCGAATCACATACATGCCGCTACTGCTGCCAGCCCCAGTTGAGTCCCGACCCTGGGCCACTACCGCTGTGCCGTTGCCACCTCCCTCACCCTTGCTTCCATCACTACCACAAGCCCAAGTTGAGTCCTGACTCTGGGCCAGGTTGGCCTAGACCAACACTGCCATGCCACCACTACCCTTAGGGCTTGTGGCCTACTTAGCTTCCTCCCCACCCCACTTGCCTGCTTGTTTAGCCGCAAGTGCTGTGGCTCCATGTGGCACCCAGGGCCTAGCAAGCTTCCTCACCCCATTCCACTTACCTGGCCTGCTGATGGCTGAGAGGAAGGTGAGCCAGGGCTGACCCATTGCCGTTTGAGTCCTGCCTAGATTCTCCACAGTATCTGCAACTTGCCTGCTAGGGGTGGCGGTAGTGGGGCAACCAGGGAGAACAATGCTATACTGCCCGCATTGCCCTTTGCCTGCCATCCCTTCCCTCTGCCACCTGCACACTTTGGCTGAATGTGGGAAGCTGCTTTGAGAATGATACAGTCAAGCCTCTTGAGAGCAGATCATCCTTCCAGCTCATGGAGCTTGCACAATGTGTGTGTGTGTGTGTGTGTGTGTGTGTTTCAGGTGGATCTCCTAGCTTTAGAAGGAGAGACAGAAGGAGAAAGGAAAGGGAGAGAGAGAGGGGGGAGAGAGAGAGAGAGAGTAAGAGAGGGGGAAAGAGAGAGGGAAAGAGAGAAAGAGAGAGGGGGAAAGAGGAGGGGAAAAGAGAGAGATTGAGAAAGAGAGAGATCAAGAAAGAGAAAGAGAGAGGGGGAAGAGGAGGGGAAAAGAGAGAGATTGAGAAAGAGAGAGATCAAGGAAGAGAGAAAGAGAGAGGGGGAAAGAGGAGGGGAAAAGAGAGAGATTGAGAAAGAGAGAGATCAAGAAAGAGAGGGAAACAGAAAAGGAAGAGACAAGAAAAAAAGAAAGAAAAGAGAAAGAAGAAAAAGGGAAAGAGAACGGAAGAAAAGGAATAGACAAAGAAAAGAGGGACGGAAGGAAAGGATAGAAAGAAAGAGATGGAGGGAAGAGAAAGTGAATGAGATATATAGATGGATAGATAGATACATGGAAGGAGGGAGGGAGACAGAAAAAAAAGAAGAGGAAGGAAGGACACAAATCCTGACTTCAGAAGACTCTTTGAAATAGCACTGCAATTTAGGACTGGCCTGGAAGAGATCTCAGAGGTCATCTTCTCGTCCAACCCCCTGCTCCTGCAGGAGATCCTTACAGAATCACAAAATAGCAGGATAAGAAGGGAATGTGTGTGTGTGTCTGCATGGCTGTCAGAACTCCAAAAACAGATCAAGTAGATCTGGGAAGATCAGTCATAGATTAGAACACTTACTAAGCAACCAGCCATTAAGCAAGAACCACTTGTATTTGGTTTGCCACATGGCCATGCCCACCCAGTCACATGACCACCAAGCCACACCCACAAATTAAGCCACAACCACAGAATGCTACTCCTGGTCATTCCTATGATATAATACACTGCTAGAATTATTAACTTGATACAAGCTGAACTGTACAGTTTAGTCTGGAAAACAAGAAAGAAAATAAATATTCATTATACAATATATCCTTGTAGTGATACTAATAGATTATATTTGTCTCACGGAAATGGAGACGCAGGTTTACTTCAAGTGAAACAAACTACTAAAGAAGAAAAGCATGCAACATTTTAACACACAAGTTAAAATTGGAACATACTAATATGCAGGAAACAAAACATAAATATCAAAATAATGTACGAAAATCAAGAACAAAATTCTGTCAAATAAAAGCCTTTACATGGTCAAAAGTTTGAAGGAAAATGTATCAGGATAAAAACTAGCAATATCATATAATTGGAATATTAAAAATTGAAACTGTTTGATTTTGACTGCTTAAGCTATAAGCTATTTGAACTAATGCAATTAAGGCCAGATCTTTAAAAAATCATCAGAGATTCATAATGCAGATTATGAAAAGAAAAAGTAGATCATATACACAGTTTATGCAAGCATATTACACAAAGTGATCATAAACAACAATATAATATACTCACCAACATAATTCATAACTGTATAAATTATGTAATAAATTGGCAATAGTGAAAAATTATTGGGAATATGGAGTTGAAAAAGTAGTCAAGAATGAGAAAGTTAAAATACTGTAGGATTCCCAGATACAAACTGATAAAATCTTGACTCATAATACACCCATCTTAACTGTGCTTGAAAAGAAGAAAGTGTAGATAACTGATGAGTAAGAATACCAGGAGACATAAAAAGGAAGACAAAGAAAAATACAAAGCATCAGCATGTGAAAATTGAAATTGAAAAATTATAGCATAAACCAGCCATGGCTGTTTCAGTGGTTATTATCACAAGAAACAAACAGAGATTAATTTCAAGATTAACACTGGACCAACAATCAAGAAGCAAACAATAGCCCAAACAAACCAACAATAAGCAGCCCAACCAAAGAACCATCAAGACTATTCCCATCAACACTGACAGGGCAAGCCAGTAGAATGGAAACTGAGAGCCAGACCTAACTGGAACTGGTGTTACCTAGTTGGTAAGAAAAAATCTGCAAAAAAACCACCTAGGACCTCACAGTTTAACTATGAGTTACAAATATTATCTTTTATAAGATACCACACAATTTCCAACTTTGCCTTAGATACCTTCCTTATAAGGGACTCCAACCAAGTGATTTACCAAGACTCCAATAATCTTCTCAACCGCAAACCTAACAAAGCCCTTTTTTCTTTTTGGCTTTTAGGGGTGATGTGACTACCTATAGATTCACAATGCTATTATTTTATTTACATTTTTATTGTTTATTTATAGGGCTAGCCACTCACAGCTGTTGAAACAACCAAAACACTCTTTCAGACAGTCTATTTCTAATAATCTATAACATGGTTTTTCAACCTTGACAACTTTAAGTTGTGAGGAGTTTTCAAGCCCTAGAATTATGAAGCTTGAGATCCACATATCTTAAAATTGCCGAGAAATGCTGATCTACAGTATTGAATCCAGTAACTCTGGAAAATTTGTCACATGAGAGACACGGATAATTCTCATGTAAACTTTTTAAAATCTTTGTTTAAATTTAATAAATAAGCATCAAGCTACTGAATATTATTTTACTAGCTGAACTAAACTGAATGGTGTATCTTGAGGGGTTGACAGCGAATGTGCTGTGTACAAGCAAAATTGGAAATTATCCACAGTACTTTTCCATCAAAGACAAGAGTGGACATCTTATTTTAATAATAATTTTGTAATTATTATTTTTTAAAACATGTGCTGTATAAAATGAGAACAAGGTGTCTAATACTCTAAACACAAAATGCCTGCTGTTACTTTTAAACACAGCAATGATTCCAAGTATTATACAAAGGAATATTTAACAAATTTTTTGATTAAAACAATCATTGCTCCACTGGAGTTTGAAACTAACAAGAAATAAAGATCAGTGAAAATCATCACCCAATTGCTGCATGCATATAAATCATCACCCAATTGCTGCATGCATATGCATTTTTTAAAAAAAATGAAGAATGCTGTTTATGCATACCATGCTTGTACCCACTATGATATATTCCGAAGTCTTTACATGTTAAAACTTCAAAGAATATGGGGACATTCAAGCATGATGCCCGTTTTACTGTTAAATAAATGGTGGCTGATGTGGTAGAGCAATAAAATCATGATCTCCAATATGAGTTACATTTTTACCTTTAACTTGTATTACCATAACCTTCAGTAACTCAAAATATTTATATTTCAGAATGTGTGAAAGGTCACTGCATCTGCATTTTCAAGACATTAATTATATTCTTTTCTTCATGAGCACCCAGATTATATTTTCCTGAATCCCCAAAGAAAAAAAATCTCTATATAAGGAAGACTAGAAATGTAAAAGAATGTCCCAATAAACTCCACTGATAAAATTTAAGCATTTCACTCTCACTGGAAAGTTAGCATTTGTTTCTTTTTCTTCCACTTTTATTATTTTTATAAATAATTCAAGGCAGTGAACAACCTAATACACCTTTCTTCTCATATCATATTCACAATAACAACTTTGTGAGGGGGGTTGGACTGAGATAGAATGACTGGTTTGATCTGACTTAGCTATGAAGTCCATTATCTCCAGCTTTTTGGTGCAAATTTTAAAATGTCATATCTTTGATGAGGAAATAAGACTTATTAAAACAAGCTTCTTTTTTGACAGAATTTCCTAGAATAACTATGTGATGTCCAGTTTTGCAACAGACATGATTGCTAAGTATTCTTGGCTTTTACTGGAAACTTGGTGCATTTATCTCCTATGAAGGGTTGTTGTTTTAATTTATTTCTTAGGTTCAGGGTTAGAATGGAAGAGAAGCCAGAATGATCTTTAGCAAAAGCTCTTTATTAGGTACATATGAACAACAGCAAAACAGCAATTGTCTGGCTGACAGCATTCCTTTTATAGGAAACTGTCAGCTGGTTAACAAATCAGATTAAAGTGTTTTCCCACTTCAACAGTGGACCCAAGTGAGAACTTCAACTACAATTTTTACTATTCATTAGTAAAAATTCAGAGGTAACAGGTTATCTCTGGTGGGTGTTTTTTTTCGAAATTCATAAGAATCTTGGCACTCCCTGAAGATTTCAGCTGCTTACCACTTGTGCATGACCTTGTTCCAAATACCTGTGGATATTTCAGAACTGTTCTATGCAGCACTAGTTAGCACTATTTCAAATCAAAGGTCAAATGCTATGATACATATGCAGTCAATTACCAGGTAGCAATGCCTGATTCAAATGAAATAGTGATACTAATAAGGTAGTAAAGCATGCAGGAATTCAAATGCCTTTATATTTCATATTTGAATTACAAGCCGTACAACAGAACACATCTGGTCACTATAACACAATATGTTAGGATTTTTAAACTGTCAGTGTATAAAGCAAGAGTTTCTAACACGCACAATTTTCTTTTCTTTTTCATACATGAAATATAACCTGGGAAGATTGTTAAGTGAGAGACATATGATTAAAGATAGGAATCCAAGCTCTCAATATCTACATTTCAAATCATATAATTCTCCTTTAACTGTCTAACTAATATATTTTAATGTCAATTTATTTGTGTTTATAATTTGTTTTTATCATATTTGAAATATTTTTATATGAGACTCATAAGACTGCTCAATTGTCACAGACCTTATTTTATTGTATTTTAAATAAATATCTAGAACATGCTTTATATAAGCAGGACTTTTAGAAATGATATGGCTATTTTATTGGATTCAAATGCATCAAAATTATTGACATTAATTTTAAAAAGCATTACTTTCCAATTTCTGTTACCTGTCTCATATAACATAATATACATCACCATTTATACTGACTTTTGCATTTATTTTAAGTTATATAATTGTAACTAAACATTTAAAAATTCAATTATTTAGAAATATTTAATTACATTTTTTTAACTATAAGATTTGACGCTGCAATGTTCTGCAATATATTTTGATTTTTCTGAACTTAATTTTTGGCCACCGATTGACAAAACAAGCCCTGGAACCCAAGTTTCTTACATTTAATTCAAATTAATTTTAAACAAATGTATATATATGTACAAAGCTAATGAATAAAAATCCTGTTTACCAATTAGTTCAATCCAATTAAAATTTAAGCTGACAATTATACAAATCTCTAAAATGAAAAAGAAAGGGAGAAAAAATATCACACTCAGTATAAGCCTATAATATATACTGGCAGATATATTTATTGAAGAAATGAATTACTGTAAAATATGAAGGTGACTTGAGACTCACAGTCAACTGTAACCTAATTATGGTGGTACAGCAGTGGGAATCCATGCAAATAAAAAGAAATACAAAAACAAATGTGGATTATTCAGAACCATAGGACTAGAAGGGATCATAAAGATCTTCTAGTCTAATCCCCTGCTACAGTCAGGATTTCTCATACCATTTTAGACAAACAGCTCAATCCTTTCTTGAAAATCTCCAGAGATGGAGCACCCAGAACTTCAGGAAGCAAAATGTTTCATTTCTTACTGTCAGAAAATTCTTCCTTGTTTCTAACTTGGGTCTCCTCCACCCGTTGCTTTTTGTCCTACTCTCAGTTCCTATGGAAAATAAATTCCCTCTTCCCCATGGCTGTCATTCAGGTATTGGAAGACTGCTGTTTTCTTCTCTTTGTTAAGCTAAATATATCTAGTTCCTTTAGTTGTAGAATTCAGCATTCAGACCTCTTATAATCTTGCTCTTCTCTGCACTCTTTCTAGGATCTCACCATCTGTTTTGTATTATTAAAACCTGAACTGGAGATAGGATTCCATACCTGGCAACACCAGTACTATCATTTCCATGACCTTAATGCTATTCTTCTACTGATGCAGCCTAGGATTGCATTGGCTTTTTGGCAGCTGCAATACACTGCCGGCTCATACTTAAGTAATGGTTCACCAAGTCACCTAGATTCCTCTCACAATTGCTACTGCTGAGTCAGATATTTTCTATCCTATATGAATGCATCTGGTTTTTCCTGCCTAAGTGCATGACCTTGCTTACCTCACCACTGAACTGCATTTTGTTAGATATCTTAGATATGTGTTACTCCCAATCGGGTAGTTCCCTGCCCCTCAGGGAGAGAGTGAGGGTAGCTGGGCAAGCTGCCTCTCCCTCACTGAGTGTTCCAGCAATTTCTCTGATACTGGACTGAGCAGCATGCTCCTCCATTCCCCAGAGCCCAATTCACCCAAGTTCTGCCAGCCCAGACCACTGCTGGTGACCACTGCTCGAGGATCCCATGGAACAGGTGGGAGCTTCGCCCAGCTGCAGAGGCTGGCCAGTGGGGAGGAGGGGTCAGTGGGGAGGATGGGCCTCCTCCTTCATTGGGCTTCAATGATTCCCCCAAGGCCAGCCTGAGTGGGTTCCATGCCCAAGTTCTGCCGGTCCAGGCTCTGGTGACTGCTGCTTGAGTCTCCCATGGGCTAAGCGGAAGTTTCTCCTGGGTGAGGAGAGAACCACTGGCTGAGCCAATGCTTTGGAGGCTGGCTCTTGCTTTGCAATGTGGCAGCAGGCCGATAAGGAATATAGGTTGGCCCTGGCAGCTATGGCTGGTGAGGGGCAAAGACTCACAGTATGTGGAGTCAGCCATAACCCAGGTTGTGATTCCCACCTATCGGGTCAAGCTATGGGCAATCAGGAGAGTGACCTTTTACATGATACCTCAGTGGGCTCTGCTGTGGCCTTGGGTAGTCATGTTTCATCCCATTGAAGTCCCTTGGGAGGATCCTCAGGTCCCGATCATGTGTCATTGTTGGGAAATCCTGTGGCCTCAACTTACCCAGAGTTGACGAGCCCACTCTCTCCCTTGGGTGATGATGGCAACTGGTCCCTTTCACAGTATCTCTGGTAGTTTTCTCCCAATCCTCAAGACAAACCATGGAGCCAGATGTCTTCCTCATCTCAGCATGGGCTCCCCAAGGCCAGCACTCAAACACTGGGTACAGGCTGTGTGCCTGCCAGCAGAACACTCTCCGCTGCCACTTCAGCTGGCTGTCAGGCCTTTGTAGAGGCCTGCCACTTGTCCAGGCAGCCTCTCCATTTCCATCCAGTTCATCCCCTTCCTCCTCCATTCCTCCAGCTTCCATGAGTCTTCCTAGTTCCTTGGTGACCCAGGTGCAGCCGGAGGCTCAGGACCCCAGAATATAGCTCCAGTTGGAATGAAATATTTTGGAGTACTGGCTTAATGTCAGGTTCCAATTAGTTAAGCCATCACAAATAGAACTCTGATGCATTCTGTTTCCTCAAAGAACAAATTTATTTAGACATAGCATCTTGATAAAAATCTTGGCACAAACTGGTAGAAAGCCAGTACTAAAGGTTCCTGCACTTTCCAGCCCACTTTAAATAAGAGTTTCTTATTTTTCCAAAACAATATGTTCACTGTCCAACCAGGATGAGACTGGTTGCTTGGCAACTTCTCTCCTTCTCCTCTGGACAGCCAACCGTTGGAATGTATCTGACTCATCAGCTAACTATGTTGTTTAGTCTGAATACTTTATCCACCTCTCCTCTCCCCCTTTAGCTTCAAAATGTATGAACCTGAATTCATCTGAGAATAATTAATGATAAAAACAATCTCAAAACCCAATCAGATTCTTTCCAATAAGTTGTCTCTGGCCTACTTTATCAAATGTCTTACTAAAATCTAAGTGTACTATATCTATTGGATTTCCTTGGTCCACTAATTTAGTGATTTTATTAAAAAAGCAATATGATTTGTCTGACATAACTTGTTCTTTGCAAACCTATGCCAGCTATTAATCATTTTGTTAATCTTTAGATACTCACAAATTTGCTGCTTAATTACCTTTTCTAGGATTTCTCCAGATATTCATGTCAAGTGATTGGTCTGTTAGTCAGTTAAGTTATTTCAGAGAAAACCCTACATGGAAATTGTATTTCCATAATTTTCATGCATTCTTTCTGCTCTATAATCATAGATTATCTGCATCCAGCAGCATGTAAAGGATCATATAATTTGTTTTTGGCTTTTGGGTGAAAAAAAATTGCTAGTTTATAAACTATAATTTGAATGGGAATCCAGGAATTTTAGATTGTAAATGATAGTTTATTAGATAGAATGTTATATGAACCAAACCTATAGTAGCTCATTCATTAAACCATGCTTAAGCATTTGGTGTGATGTATGAATCTAATTCTAGTAACTCAATTCAGTCAGTATGGTAGACATGAGTGGTTTATTTGTGACAGTGGTTTATATTGTCACAAGAATAATATCCCTTCTTTTCCCTGGTTTGTTTCCCAGCCAGGAATTTTAATGAAACCCCAGTTGATCGGTGGAGTTCAAATAATATTTATTACAAATATACAGGAGAATTTATAATATAAACAATTGCAAAAAAAATCTCTTCCTCATTTCTCTTTTTATAAAATGTTGCTCTTTAGAGATTAATGAGTTAACTTATTACAAATTTTTCCTTAGTGAAAGCAGATGTTCCTTATTTATAGCTAAAGAAATGTCTCTTCATCTAGAGAGAAAACATATGTTTTTGTAGGCATATTAAGATAGAGGTCTTCTTTACGTGGATGTGCATAAGATAGATATCTTACTTTATTTGAATTTTGCTACATAAGGTCTCCATTGTTTCCAATGTAGAAACCAACTTTATTACTGCTGTCTATGCCATTAATGTTTTAATTTAAATTTCCTGAAGAATTGAAACTTCTTGGAAGAAAAGTGAATCATTTTCAAGGGGGGAGGAATGACAAGAAAGTCCAGTTTCCTTTTAAAAAGCAAATTTAGGACAACCATGACCTGGATGATTGAGAATCTCCAAAGAGATATCATAAAAGTATTCCAACACTATGAAATTAGATATTATTATTTAAACATAGTGTAGAGATTATTGTGTCACGTGACTTCAGTCAATTATGATACATTCAAGTTTAGTGAGATATTTGAACCCAGTAATAATGAAATGAAAATTTTAAATAAAATATTAGAAGATGAAGAGTAAAAAATATACATGAATCATGAGTCAGGACGAAGATCAAAATAGATGTTCTCTATACAGGTTTCCACTTTATAGGTTTTTTATATGCTGCATTAAAAAAAAGAAGAAGAATTCAGTATGTGGCTAATTGATTGAAGTTGGAAATTGTACCTCTCTAGCTTAATATAAGTGACCTACAGATAAGAACTGAAGTGCATTTAGGTGACCACTGGATAAGTGCCATTTGGTACCAATCAGAAAGTTCATAACCCTGTCTTTTACAAGGATATCCACTGAAGCAATAGTTCTATTAAAATGATTGTTAACTATGAAGCACATTAAATCTAAACCATTTAAAACCTTACAACTGAGTAAAAATTGTGAATAAGAATGTTGTAATGACAGAACTTTTTCTCAATGCTACATCTGCTGAATGTTTATTCAAATGGAACAGTTGATTCCCCAATTTATTTTATGCCATCCATTTGGCAGCCCACTTCCATCCTAAATCCCCTCTGAGGTGGGGAAATTTCAATATCAAATCACACACAAATTGGAATGAATTGGTAAATCACCATAGCATACCGTACAGAATTAGTCAGCATATTACAATTCAGACTTGCTTTCTTATGGCAAACTCCCAAAAAGCAACAGATGCTCAAAGTGAAATGCTAAGCCAAATATATATGAGATGTCTGTTTTCATGAGTTTCCCAAGCAAGTTTCCTGCTATAAAAGTTGTATCTTTACAAACTGAATAATAAGATAAGGAAACCATTGAATCTAGATTTCTAGCAGAATACAAATATATAATTTTATATTATAGGCAACCAGCCTGGCTTCTCCTCTCACTGTGGCTTTCTTTTAATGATAAAATCTGAAAGGAATAGATATAGCAAAAGAATAAGCTAAAATTAGTAGTAGTTGATTCATCAGCTCATGGTGGCTTCTTATTCTTTCAGATCAGTGATCTTTTTGTGATACATTTGTAAGTAACATTGGAGAAAGGCCTTTTTCACCCATTTCTTTATTTTAGTTTTCAATAGCTAATATTAGATCAGACAGTGATTAATTGTTATTTTTCAAATAGTTTTTCAGGTGAAAGATTCATTAATCCCAGTTAAATTAATTTAAATGATTAGATTTGTAATCATCCTTTTTTCAGACGTACTTTGAAGATACTTCCAGAAGGAAGAATAGATCTCAAATGAAGTATGGATCACAGATCGCAAACAGAAGTAACTCTATTCAACAGATGAATTATTGACCTTGCCGTTGCTGAGTAGTTTCAGTATAGATCTCAAATGATTAATATTAGAGATGTTTTGGGTAGAAAACTTTGTAAAATAAATGTCAAAAATAATCAAATTGTTAGAAGTCTGATTTTTTTTTTTAATCAACCTTGCGGATGCCCTTTCCCACTTGCTCGCATATAGGCGCACACACAATTAATTCTCCAATTCCTCCTTGCTGCTTTTTCCCACTACACTGACACCATTTTAACAAGGCAGCAGAAATGGCATCTTTTATTAACCACATTGCTTTAATTTTTATGTTGGAAGGAAAAAAAAATTACCCATATATCTTTTCTTGGACTTTATTTGAAGATGTTCAAAACAAGGAAGCGACAGAACATATAAGAGATATAATAGTAGCCTAGTAAAGACAAGATGTGGACACAAACATTCTAATCACCTTCTATATAAAAAGTGTAAGATACCACACTCAATTCATAAGGCATTCTATAGTTCTCTTGCTTTAAAAAAAAGAATTCATCCAAATGAGTAAAGGGGAAAGGGAAGCAGGAGAATTTATTTGCTCAACTATAATTTTTGCACAGGGACTCTAAGATAGAGATAAGGAGAAAAAGAATGAAAGTTAGGACTAGCCACAGGTATTAGTTTTCTTATTATGAGTGTTGCAATTTGAATGTCCTTTTGGCCATACAATTTTGGACTTGCAGCCAACTATGCCAGGGGATTTCCAACATAAGATTAATTCTCAAAGTGGTGGTGCAGATTAATTACATTCAAACTGTAAAGCATATTTGTAAATTACGTGTAGATGGAACAATATTGTTGTTCTTGTTTTTGCCCTGTAGGGTTTTGGCCAGTGCCACAATGATGACATTTTCCTCTACCATGGTATTTTAAGACTATAAGGATTAAAATGGGAAGGAGGAGGGAGAGAACTGATGGTACACAAAATTACTTTAAGATGCAGCAAATAAACATGGCTCTCTTGTTTTGCATTTGCATGCCTACTAAGAATCATTTCACTTCCAGAATTCTGGGGAAGAAATGGTAGAGTGAAGGTTGCTTTAATTTTAGCAATGATTGCAACAGATTGGCTTTTTGTAATTTTATGTTACTCACAAAACGATCTAGAAAGAGAGCAGTGTCCTGTGGGTTTATTACTCTGGCAAACAAGATAGTTTCATTTAAAAAAATATTGCCAATTATTTTAAAATAAATCTGTGCCATGTTTCAACATCTCAGCCAAAAAAAATGGATGTTAAGTCCATGTCACACAGCTCCAATGGATGGAAAGAGGATGTAAAATGGAGAGAAACACTTGCCAT
>BHFT01072247.1:0-20104 GCA_004320025.1 Laticauda laticaudata
TCTTTCTTTCTTTCTTTCTTTCTTTCTTTCTTTCTTTCTTTCTTTCTTTCTTTCTTTCTTTCTTTCTTTCCTCTGTCTCACAGACATGCATACATACACTAGTATGAATTTCCTACCAAGGCTATAAATAATTGTTATTCTATATTTATGACATAGAATGCATAATCAGTAGATTTTGTTCTATGTAATGCAACTTGAAAATAGTTGTGAAAAGAATAAGGCTATTTGTTTATTTTAAAAGTCTTTTAACATAAGATAAAAAGACAAATTTATGCATGTCATTACTATTCATTTATGCCTATTCTAATATGCCTATCATGTTCTCTGCTCTAATTTGTAAATAAAAAGTGAATGAGATATTGTCTTTAAAAATATAAACTTATCTAACCACAAGGAAAGATAGGAAGGGAGAAAATAATGTCGGCAAGAATTTTGGGTATACAAAATCTTCTGGGGAATAAGAAAAAAATGTTACATTACTTTCAAAAAGGATAATTAAAACTAAATGAACATCACTGTCTTTTTTATGTAGGATAATGAGATACCTGACATGAAGAGAACCTTGCAGGTAGACAACCAACTTTCCATTTCATTTGGAAGACCACCAAGAATACCTCCTCGAGTTGCTAGCAGGTTATATATTGTTTTGTAATACATTTATACTGTACAAAGAATGAATTTGACAGATCTCTGTTCTACCTGGATTAATTCTAAAATAGA
Source organism: Laticauda laticaudata (assembly GCA_004320025.1). Classification (NCBI taxonomy): domain Eukaryota; kingdom Metazoa; phylum Chordata; class Lepidosauria; order Squamata; family Elapidae; genus Laticauda; species Laticauda laticaudata. Next base: position 721 of record BHFT01072247.1, read on the forward strand.
TAATATAAAGGGATATAACAAAAGTAAAACAGATGGGAAACATGGTAGCAAAACATAGAAACTAGAACTTCACTATGTCCCTAAACTTAAATATTGATTGGGTAAACAGAGAGGTCTTCATGGCTCTTTGAAACAACAAAGAACCTCATTCTTGGCCAAGACGTTATTCCAGAAGGCAAATACTGCTATAGAGAAGGCATGCTTCTGGGATCCTGATAGGTGACTTCGTTTAATCAAGGGAACCAAGAGTGTACCAGCCCTGCAGGACTGAATTGGCCAGACAGATGCTATGGGAGGCAGATAGTCCCTCAAGTAACCAAGGTCATGTAGGTCTTTATAGATAGCAACCAACCTCTCGAATTGCACTCAGAAGCAAGCCAGGAAGCAGTCAGCTTGCAAAGTAGAAGGGTTATATGAGTACACTGAGACATGTTCATTACTGCTTGTGCTGCTGCATTTTGGATCAATTGAATGGCCTTGAAGGGCAGCTCCATTTATAACACATTGCAGTAGTCAAGCCATGAGGTAACTAGAAATGAGTAACTATCTAAAAGGAGGGCAAATTAGATAGGGTGCAACAGGCTATCAGATGGAATTGTGCAAAGGCCTTCATGTCCACAACCAACACCTGCCCTTTAATCAAGAGCAGTGAGTCTAGAAAGAGCCCCAGAATGTATACCAAGCTTGAAGAGGGAAATGGTACCTCATCCAAGGTAAAAGATTTCCATCCCCAGAGCTAGATACCAACAACCACTTGGTCTTGTTAGGATTGAATCAGAGACAGTTTCTCCCCATCCAAACCTGCACAGCCTCGAGGCGTTAGGACAAAACCTTGACAACCTTACTTGGCTGGTCTGGGGTTGAAAGATATAGCTGACCATCATCAGCATTTTCAGGGTATAGAGTCCTAAACTTAATGGTTTCATGTAGATACTGAAAAGGAGGGAAGGCACACCCACACTATAGGGGCATAGGAAATGATACCTCCCTCATCTCTAACCAACACCATCCTGAACCGGCTTTGGAGGAAGAGAACCAATCCCAATCCCCATCCTTCCAAGCTGGTTTAGAAGGATACTTTAGTTGACAGTACTGGAAGCCACTGAGAAATCAAGCAGCACGAGGATGGATGCAACACTGCAGTCCCAGGTGTGTCACAGGTATTTCATAAGCATAACCAATGTTGTTGTAGTGCTGCCATGCTAAATCTCAGTCTGAAAATGAATTGCATGAGATCTAGATAATCTATTTCTTCCACAGTTCTCAATTGCTATAAACCAACCATCTTCTTATGAACCTTCCCCCAAAAACAAAGATTGGAGACTGGTCTTTAGTTGTCCAAAACCATTAGAATCTAGCCCTTTTGGCAGAAATTCTGTGGGCAGATTAGAATAACGTGGTAATTTGTAATGAATGTACAAATTATATATATATTTGGTTAATATAAAGATTACAGAATCAGAAAAACATTTGCAGATTTGGAGATCTAATTCCTTGTTTATTTAAGGACTATAACTAGTCCTTGACTTATGACCATAATTGAGCCCAAAATTTAAGTGAGTTTTTAAGTTGCTAAGTGAGACAGTTAAGTGAGTTTCTTCCCATTTTATGACTTTTTTCACCACAGTCATTAAGCAAATCACTCCAGTTATTAAGTTAGTTACACGATAGTTAAGTGAATTTGACTTCCCTATTGGCTTTGCTTATTAGAAGATTGCAAAAGATGATCACATGACCCTGGGACACTGCAACCATCATAAATATGAATTTTGATCACATGAGGATGCTGCAATGGTTGTAAGTGTAACAAACGTCACTAAAGAAATTGTAAGTTGAGCATTACCTGTATATTACCTGATTAATTTAACAGAGTTAGAAATTGCTAGTGTTGTAATGGGATGTCAATGAATAATTCCACATGAAAGAACAATAATATAATGCTTTTCTATTGTAAATGTTATTGTATCTCAACTTAAAAAAACCCTAAATTTCAAAGTATTTAATTGCTTTTTAAAATAAATGTGTAAGTGTAATAAGTTATGTAACATAATAAACTATTCTTATGCTATTTTCAAATATTTATTTGCAGATTGTCAAACACTGACAACTTCCATCCACCACCTGTGCCTCCAAGAGGTCGTGATAAGTTACACTAAATCTTTTGGATATTAAAAACTGAAACATGAGAAAGCAGAACTTTTATTCTTCAAAAAGACTTGTGAATGGTTATGCTGTAACTCTAATTAGCATATCAGTTCACCCCTTGTAAATCTCAAATGAATAATTTTGGTCAAATTTACTCTAAAAATTGAATCAACAAAAATTCAGCATTTAGAACAAATAAACTATTAGAATATGAAAAAATATGCTGAATTTATTAGAATTCTTAGATTCTAATTACACCAGACTAGATGTATCTCAATCATTTGTCACATCTTCTAAAATTTCAGAAAGGAGTAGCTACCAGCAGATATTTTTTGTCTGTTTATTTAGAAATAAAGTAGCCAGTGATGATGCTCTGAAAATATTTACTCGTTATAGATAACTATATTTTCACAATATAGTGAATCTAGAGTGCCTTGTATCGTACAGTGCAATTCATTTGAAATTTGTCTAATTTCTTAATGATTTTATTATAATTTCATATTCAGAATTGTCTAATTGATGCCTCTGATTATTGTTCCAGTAATACTTTGGGGAGGATTTTTCTCTTCAGATTGTATAGCTTAAATCAAAGAGTCTCTATATGAGTCATCTATGAGTCTTGAATCTGTATTATTTCTGTGAGAATATATGCCAAGAAGTACTTAGCAGACCATAAATATAAAGAAACTTGGTTTTTATTTTTGAACTTCAATAAAATTTGTGCACCAATCTCAACTGACAGGGATCACATCATTACTAGAAGAGATTCTTGTTCCCATTGTAAACAGACTGTATCCAAAAAGGCAGCTAGCCCTGTCAGTTTGTGAGAAAGTGTAATAACATGCTCCATCTCCAGCATGAGATAGAGTTACCTTAACAAGGTGGAACAGCTGCCTATTTGCATTGAGTTTCAGGTAATCCTTGGGATGTCAGTTGGGACCAGAATTTCATTTTTAAGTGATACAATCATAACATGTGACATCACTGGACAATGTTGCTTAGCAATAGAAATTCTGGCACTTCCAATTGCCATCATTAAGCAAATCATCATGCATAGGATTGAAATTCTAAAGACAGTTTCCTTTTCAGAATTTTCATTTTCTGTCTTTAAAAAATAAAGAAATACATTCGAAAGCTCATTAATGTGACATGCAAGTGTCATCAAGTTATTTCCAATTTGGTACATTCAATAAAGAGATGAAAAATGTACTCTTTACATACGTATATCCGACGGCTATTTTAACTGAAGCACAGATCATATTGTTACAGAGCAATTTTCAGGGACAACTAGCAAGGACTGGCCTTTGCAATATCTCAACTTATTTAAAGATAGCGGAGAGAGTTTCTTGGAAGGTTGCTTTGTGGAAAATGTGTTGAAGTCATATAGATTTTAGGGACGGTACATTCCACATGGATAGGCAGCTATTAAAAAGTTTTGTTTCTAGGTTCATTCACACTTTTTCTCTTGCATGACTAACTTTTAAGACTCTTGACAACCTGTTTGCACTTATGATTGGTTGCCAAGCACCGCATTATCATGTGACTACTATTTACCAGCTTCTCCGTAGGTTTCCTCAGAAGGGGGAAGCCAACAGGGAAGATTGTAAGTTGCTGCTGCCTGCCAATAGGACTCCCTCTCATCTTGGGAGGGCTAGCTGAAAGACCTGCCAACTAAATGGAGCTCAAGCCCTCTGTTAGACTTCAGAAGTAGGCCTTAGTTCCTGAAGACCTGAGCCCTGTTTCGGCAGCCTGACAGAGACATTCTCTTCCACACACATAGGAAAGCTCAGCCTCTACTAGGGTGCAGAGACATGCCTTAGATGCCAAAGATCCAAGCCCTGTTTCTGCAGCTCAGTGGAGGGGCTGACCTCCACTTGTAGTTTTAGAGCCTTCAGAACAATGATGTTCATTAGCTTTCTACCTTTCTTAGGCTAGGAAGATTAGTGAATTCAAACTGTGTGATTGAGCCGTCCCATTTGCAAGAATGTTGCCTACTGCCGAATGGCACAAGATGGCTTTGGTAGGAAGGCCAATCACACATCAGCTGGGCACACTTGCAGCTAAGAAAAAGGCAAAGGTAATGGACCTGAGCTTGGTTGGGGTGGAGAGAGAGCCTGGGTCATCTGGATATGCTGGGCCACAGAGAGCCCCCTCTCCCTTACGCTCTGCTTAATGACCTGAACAATCGCTTGGCGAGTGTAGCTGAGAGAGCCAAAATTGTGGTCACTGAATGAGTGGTCATATGGTTTCTGCTTGATGACCACTTTGCTCAATGACTGAGATTCTAGTTCCCATTGTGGTCATAAATCAAGGGCTACCTGTAGACTGCATTGTAGTAATTTGACTTAGAAATAACAAAGCTAGTCTGTTGTTGAAGCCTTGATTCTTAAGAGACAGAATTGGCAGGAGAACTCCCAAACCATGAATACCTATTGTTTATTTCAAATACTTTTTCAAAAAAGATGATTTAATTAATAATTTTATTAATTTATACTTTTTTTGTTGATTTTTGTAAGAACATGTGCTATTTTACTTGTTAGATAATGCATCAGCTGTAGTTTTTGTAAGAAATGTACATGAATATACTTAATTTGTTAGTTCACTATGCATATAAATTCATTATCCACTGATACTTTTCAAATATTGTATGTGCACAAATCTATCAGTACATAAGACATTTTAATCAATCTGCTGTTTGTTATGTGGTTGTACCACTGCTACATAATTCTGTTCAAGTGAAGACAAAAGCTTGGTTCAGGTGTTCTGAACTCTTCAGCTTTTACCAGTGTACTATGGTTTAATCCTATGCCTTGCAGACAAATGACATGCTTCTCAAATTTATGTCAAGAAGAAGTTCAAATATCTATTTTATTTCAATTTATTTTTATCTACAGTGCATAAAAACTGTTTCTAAAGTTTTTAGCATGTCCCTGAGGATAACCTGTGTGTTAAAAAACAATACAAAACAATTTGCAATCATCTCTTTTTAAATTAGGTTTAGACTCAATTTCAACCAGTGTACTCACTCTGCAAAAGCAATCTTTATTAAGGCAATGGAGACACATGAAAAACTTCCATTGTGTTGTATTTTCAGAACCTTGCTAGTAAGGTCTTACAAAAATTGGACTGTCTTCCAAAAACATTTTCATATTCTCTGAAAATACCAGGACCATCATGATTATGAAAATTAAATGAGAGAATTTTCCTGTGCCTTATGCCTTGAGCCCTTGAGATAAATCTAAATAAATATCAAGGCTCCGACTAACAAACCCAAGCAAATCAGAACTCTGAGACTTAGCCCTTTCTCAAAGGTCTTCTTTTATGAGTACATCATATTGGCACAGCTTCAATGGAAAATCAAATATAAATCTTTCCTGTGGTTTCAGTATAATTAAATTAGGAAATAACTCTATCCCCAAGTGTCACAAGTCACATTGGCTAATTTGGCGGGCTCTTCAGGCACTCCTTCCCCAACTTTATTTGTTGCCGATAGAAATGTCCTTGGTTCTCAGGAGAAAATTCTTTAATTGTGTCTAGTGATGCATTCCAACCTCCTTCTTCCCCCCTCCCCCCATGGCAACTGAGGAACAGAAAGATGGCTGTGGCCAAATTCAGTTCAAAGTTGACATCCAGGATGATTATTTTACCATGTATACAAATTATATACATATGCAAAAGTTCCTTGTTTAAAAATACATATGTAAAGATATTGGGAAAATATGGAGGTTTTAAATAAGTATGTCATTTTTAATATGACTTCTATATTTTTAATGAATATAGTATTACTTTTAGTTTTACTTTATTGTCATTGCACCTTATTGTTATGCACCTTAATAAAATTAAATGCCATCTTCAGTGTACATTATAACTATAAAAATAAAACAGAAATACACATCCTTCATATTCTATACAATTGAATTGAAAACCCCCGATATTGCATTTATGTTACACTATACAGTAAAATTCAATATAGTTACTGCCCTGGGATAGAAGCTGTTTTTCAGCCTATTTATTCTTGTTTTTCTTATCCTGTACCATCTGCCAGATGGTAATAGTTCAAAAAAAAAGGGTGCCCAGGATGAGATGAATTTTTAAGAATGTTTTGAACTTTCTTAAGGCAGCGGGAGCTACAAAGCTCTTCCAAAGAGGGGAGAGGACAACCAGTGATCCTCTGGACATTGATGTTAACCCTCTGGAGTGCTGTTCTATCTGCCACTGGCAAACCATACATAGGTGCAGTAAGTTAAAATACTCTGGTGCAGTGGTAGAAAGTCATCAGCAGTTTTTCATTCAGTTGTTGTTTCCTGAGCAGTCTCAGGTAGGATCATCTCTGCTGGGCCCTTTTGACCAGTGCTACAATGTGAGCGCCCCAGGTCAGGTCCTCTTTTATGATAACACCCAGAAATTTAAAACTGGCCACTTGCTCCACTCCATTGATAAACAAGGGCTGGATATCTGATCTATTCCTTCTATAGTCCATCTTAAGCTCCTTGGTCTTATTGGTGTTAAGGAACAAGTTATTGTCTCTACACCACAAAAGCAACCAGTCCACCTCATCTTGATAGGCAGACTCATTCCTCACCTCTCAGGAGATGAGTCCCACCAATGTTGTATTATCTGCAAATTTAATAATAATATTATTTCCATGAGTGAGAATGCAGTTATGCATTTAAGGAGTATAGGCTAAAGGACTCAACACACAACCCTGTGGTGTACCAGTGTTAAGAATAAGAACTGAAGAGATATTACCTAATCTGACTCTCTGCAAGCTGCCAGACCAGAAATCCATAATCCAAAGGCGGATCAAATAAGAAAGCCAAAGACTAGTCTATATGGAAGAATTGTGTTAAATGCAGAGCTAAAATCTAACAAAAAGCATCCTCACATTGCCCTCCCCCCCATTCCAAATGAGTCAGAACAGTGTGAAAGAGTGATGGCTATTGCAATGATGGCAAACTTTTTAGGGACCAAGTGCCCAAACTGTAACCCAAAACCCACTTATTTATATCGAAAGTGCCAACCCAGCAATTTAACCTGAATAGTGAAGTTTTACTCCATTGGTGAGATTCAAATAATTTAACAACCAGTTCTTCCTAATGACTGGGTAGACTTGGTTGGGGTGTGTGTGTCATACCAACTCTCACTCATGTGGGTGGTGCCTGTATGAGACAAGCAGGGTTGGGGAGGGAATCCAGGGGTCTCTGCTGGGTGGGGCAGAAGGAAAGAAAAAAAGATCCAACTTTCTGTGTGTGTGTGTGTGTGTGTGTGTGTGTGAGAGAGAGAGAGAGAGAGAGAGAATAGCCACCAGCCCTGATATAAGTCAGATCTCTCTCTCACACACACACACACACACACAGACATTCTCTCATTCTTTATTCATTCTCTCATTTTCATTCATTCTCATTCATCATTCTCTCTCATTCTCCTTTCTCATTCCCTCTCATTTATCATTCAGTCCCTCTCATTCTCTCATTCATTTTCTCTTCTCTNTGTTCTCATTCTCTCTCTCTCTCTTTTTTTTTCCTCCCTCCCTGCTTTAGGCAGGCTTAGAAAGTCTGCCAGGCCCGGCATGCTGTGGATGCCCCTCGCTCACCCCTTTGCCTGGCTTCCCTCCTCCACAGAGGTAGGAGGGGTGGTGTTTGGGCTAGCTTTCAGGGGAGAGTGCCACACAGAAACAGGAACACACAGAAACGCCATCCCCTACTCTCTCTCTGTCTCTGTTGCTGGACAATCCCATGTGGAGAAGAGTGTGAGGTTGCAACTTTTCTTCTCACAGCCAGCTTTCCCAGTCTAGTTTGATGCAGACTTCCTCCCCAGGCACCCATCTGTTCCCCCCTCCTTTCATAAACTGGACAAAGCTAGGCAAAAAGCCAGCCCTCACCAGTGCCCAGCTTCACCAACAGCAGACTTGGACAGGGCAAAGTGAGCTGCACTGGACAGGAAGAACGTGAGTAAGCACCGAGAAAACTGCAGAGGGAAGCCAGGCAAAGGGGCGCGAGTGAGGGGCATCCTCAGCATGCTGGGCCTGACAGACTTTTAAGCCTGCCTAAAGCAGGAAGGAAGAGATACATCCAATCTAAAGCCCATGTCCCACTGCACCAACGGATGCAAAGAGGATGTAAAACGGACAAAAAAGCTTGCTATCCGTTGGAAAATGCAATGCATCCGTTGTTTGTAGCTCATTGCACACGTGTTTCATACGCTCTATCCGTGAGCATCCGTTCCACTGCGATTTCATCCGCGCAAGAAGTTTTGGCTGCACAAAACTTTTTGAGCGATGAACTTTCCCGCGCGTACGATGTACATCCGCAGCATATATGGGCAACAAATGTTCTATGTTCCGTTATCATCCATTAAACGTCGCTGTATCCTCTCTGCATCCTCTGGCCATCCCTCAACTCACGCTGCAGCTGAAAATGGAAAGAGGGAGGAAACGAAAGGTGCACGGAACGTCCACACAGCGTTAGTAGCACAGAAATAGAAAGGATGTAAGTGGATGCATCTCATATATAAAGCATTAAACGGACAAAATGTTTGTATCTGGATGTTATCTCGGATATTTAGGAGTCTGCAGTATGTCTAGAGTTATGTTAGAAGGGCACTAGTGGATAAAAGGGGGAGGAAATCACCTGGATCTCAGTATGAGTCCAGCAGCCATGATGTACAGACCTCTTGCTCTTCCACATCATCCATTGTTCTCCACCAGGGATCATCACACAGTCCTTATGGTAGCTGCAATCATTCAACACCAGAACCAAGCCCTGTTCAGACTGTTTTCACTTTTCACACAAGGAGAAGAAGGAGACGTTCAAGAGCTGTGTGGGTCCGAGGATGGATCGGGAGAAGAATGGAGTTTGGACTGTATGACAAGCTGATGGTGGGAGCTGAGGAATGAAGACACTTGTGCATTCCAGCACTTCATGAGGAATGCACCAGCCATGTTTGACAAACTGTAGAGCGTCTGAGACCCAGGATGACCAAGCTGAGCACAACTTCCATCCCAAACCTGGACCCTGGACTGAAGGTGGCACTGACTCTGCCACCTGGCTCCGGGACCACATACAGGAGCATGCAGTATGCATGGAGGGTGCCACACAACAGTATCAGCAAAGTTGTCAGAGAAGTGGTACAAGCCATCATTGAAGAATACGTGGAGGAGCTCCTCAGGTGCCCACCACTGAAGAAGGCTGGAGAAAACTTGCAGAAGAGTGTATCAGAGGTGGAACTTTCCCCACCGTTGGAGCCATAGATGAGTAGCACGTGGCTGCAAAGCTCCAGCCAACTCAGGGTCCACTTATTTCAATGACAAGGGCTTCTTCAGTATCATCCTCTTTGCCATGGTTGATGCTGACGACAAGTTAATCTACATCGATGCTTCAGGCAATGGTCAGCTTCAGATGGCCCGGTATACAATGCAAGTGACCTCAAGGATGGGCTGGAATAGCAACCTCATCATGGGTTTTCCAGTCCAGACCCCCTACCCAATTGACACACAAGATATACCCTACTTCATCATTGGTGATGATGCCGTTCTTCCTCAGAACCTACCTCATGAAGCCGTACACTTCAAGATACCTCACCCGTGAAGAGAGGATCTTCAACTACAGGCTGTCAGGGCAAGAACGGGTGGTGGAGAATGCCTTTGGCATCCTGGTCAACAAGTTTCCAGTACTTCTCACACAATGCAGCATGACCCAGAGACTGTGAGGAGCATCGTGAAGTTTGCTGCATCCTGCACAATCTCATGCACACCCGCTACCCAGTGTTGCAGAACAGGCTTGTGGACCGTCAACAAGGGAATGGGACATAGAGGCTGGTGAATGGAGGCAAGGACGTAATCTGAAAGACACTGTAGATGGACAAGGCCCCAAAAGAGCTTCACGTGAAGGGAAGACGCAGCGCAACCTCCTGAGACACTGGTGCAACTCTCCAGCTGGAGCAGTGGAGTGGCAAGACAGGATGATAGATGATAAATGGATGCTTCCTTGAGGCTGTCGCATAACACTGATGAGATTGTGCCATGTATGTTGAGTGGTCCTACAATTGAATAGGGCATTATAAAGAGCTTTGTTTTTTTAAAATGTGTTGATCAATGAATAAATTGTTATTGATAATAAAGGTCCATATGTGGTGGCAGCTGGATGGTGCGGACCATACAGTCCCTATGCTTGCATTGGAGGTTGCAGCTATGCTTGCACTAAGGTTTATCTATCCCACAACTATCCTTATCTATCCCACAAGCATACAAAGCTTAACCATTTTTTCAAAGTTTTCACCAAAACACTTTATTAAGTAAAAAAAATGAACCAAGTAAACTAAGTGTCTTAAGCAAAGATAATCTTCATTAACTTTCTTGGGTAAACTTTATGACTTTAATTAAATAAGCAAATGAACAAGTAAACTGTATTAAGTGTCTTAAGCAAAGATAACATTTCTTAGGTAAACTTTATGACTGTATAAAATAAGCAAAAATGAACCAAGTAAAGTGTCTTAAGCAAAGATAACAAGAAACAACTCAAGTCTCTGACACTATTCTCAGTCACTCTGAGTCATGGCCATGGTCTCAGCTGTTAAGTGGCAGGGACTGTGGAGATGGCTGTGTCTTGAGCGCTGGTCTGAGGCACCATTGGGGTGCTTGGCCCCAAGGGTACAACAGGTGGTGGTGTGTTCAGAAGCTACCGAGAGCTAACTCAGTCCCATGAGGTGAGAGGCCCTTCATCAAGGACTGAGATGTCAGCCCAATACTGATGACAGATTGTCCATTGACGGGCTTGGCTGTGGGGTGGAGGAAGGAGGAGTGTAGTGGGGCTGTCTGGTCTGCAGCTGGGTGAGGACTGGCGTCCGTGGGTGTACAAATGAACCTGGGCCTGGACTGGGAAGTTTTGCTTTGTGCTGTGGGCAGGTCTGGTAGTCATAGCCTTGATGGAGGTGAGGGGCTGTTTGAAAGCCGTGGAATAGCTGTTGACACCGCCTTAGGTGGGGAGCAGACCTGGACCGGGTAGGAGCAGCTTAGCTCCGCCTGGCCTTGAGGGTTGTGCAGAAGTGCTGTGATCTTCTGCTTCATCACCTGTACTGGGCCTCAGGTAGATCCCTCGGTTCTGCGCTCACGTAGGTGATGGGTCCAGCCCGAGGATGCTCTCTCCAAGTGGACCAGCTGAGAGAGAAGATTCTGCGCTGGTTTCATTGTGTCCCTGATCCCAACAGCACCACTGTGGTCCTGGCCCTCCAGTCTGCCCTCTCTGCCTGCATCCCCTGGAGCTGGGACTGGGGGTGGATTGTGCCGCTGGTGGCTGCTGCTTCTTCCTCCATTTGTGACAGTAGGGCGTCATCTCCATGGGATCCTCCAAGTCTGCCGGCATGGGGAGTGCAGTTTCGGGGGGTCTCTGCTGTGGGGCCCTCTAAAGACACCTGCCTGGACAGGGTAGCTGGCTCCTGGCTGGGAGAGGACTGGCTGTCTGTGGGCTGTCTGAGGGAGAGGGGTCTCAGAGGGGCTGCTACTCGGGTGGCAGACCTCACCCTCCAGGAAACTGGCACTTAGCCATGACGTACATCTCCCCGTCAGTGAGCTTGACAGCGGCGTGTACGTTGTTCCTCTCTCCTCTTCTCCTTTCCCTTGCTCTCTTCCTCCCTCTGGCAGGGGCTTCAGCCAGCAAGGCCTTCAGGGGCTTCAGCAGCACGGGCTTCAGGGGCTTCAGCAGCAGGCCTTCAGGGATTGAGCAGCAGGGCCTTACAGGGCTTCAGAGCAGGACCTTCAGCAGCCAGGGCTTTGAGGCCTGGGGGCTGGTCCACCCACAGGCAGCAGCAGCAGCAGCTTCAGAGTCAGTGCCAGTGGGTGGAATGCTGGTTCTGGCCTTCTTCACCTTGCCAGGGCTTGAACGAGTAGGCATGGCTTCCTCTTCTTGCTGATTGACGGATCATGGTTTCCTGCACGATGTATGTGCAGGCACGTCTTTCCCCTGTATGCTGACTGCGTGCGTGCTGCATCTTTTTTCCACGCGAGCTGACGCAATCATACTTCCACATGCGCAGTGAACGCTTTGCATCGATATACATCCGTGTTGCGCATCCCTTGTTTCCTATAGGCATCCGTGATGCATCCGCTTCATCCGCTATGCATCCTCCCCCTTCCGCTATGCGTCCACTTCGAAATTCTTTCCCTGAACCCCTTCGGAGTTGTCATCCGCTTCATTCCGCTTTCATCCGCTAGGCTTCCTATGAACTTCCGTTCAACATCCCCACTAACATTCTACCCACATTCCATTCTTTCTCGTTCTTTTTCAGTCTGTTTATGCAAAATTTTTGCCCACTTTTTGGAGCGGATGATAACGGATGGAGCCATCCCCGAAATTTTGCTCGTCACTGTGTCCTTTATGCATATGTTTTGAGGATGTCGGCCAGTGGGGACCGGGCCTTAAGAAACCAAGGGAGTTTGTTATTTTTGTGCCAGTACGGCACAAAAAATCTTTCCTAGACAAAACTACTTACCTGAACCAACAGTCCCTAATGAAATGCTCTCTCTATAGCAGAGAGAAGCCAGGGGAAGCCATGTTTGGTCGCCTAACCTTTTTAGAATACAGCTTAAAAATATACTGAAGGCTTTTTACAGCCTTATGCAAATATATATATAGTACCAAAAAAAAGATAATGGCACAAAATCAATCTAAGAAGTTTAGATTACGAATGGAATCTGATCGGCACATTCACAGAGCAAATACTGAATTCTTTTTCTGAAATTATTCCTCAGTTTAAAAAACTGGAATATATGAATTCAGTATTGGGCTCTGCTTAGTGTAGCTATTCAAGAAGATGTGGTATCAAGGTTAGCAAAAATGGTAACACAACTATAGATTTAAATTTTTAAAACCAGAAATATTTTTGTTGGTACCCACATAAAGAGAATACAATATATATTTAATGTTAGGCGTTTAACAGCGGCTAGAATTATGTTTGCACAACAGTGGAAAAATGAAGAGATCCCATAGATGAAATGAAATGAAAAAATTACAATCTGCAGAAATGGATAGAGATAAGAGGTAAAATTAGGTAAGAATGATCGTTGCTATGTATGAATTAAATACAGAAGGATTGATAATTATATACATGTTGATATAATTTAAACAAAATTAGAAATAAGTCAATAAAAAGAAATTTAAATAATTTTGTGTTACACTGCTGTACTTATTGATATTTGTTCTGCTTTGCTTTTTCATTCGAAATATTTTATAATGTAAGTATAATAGAATTATTGAGGTCAGATAAAGTAAGGATATTTGGTTATAGAATAGATTGATGATGAAATGAACATTATTAAAATGGATTAAGTAAAAATGGTGATTTGCTCGCATAAAATTATGTAATATTAGTGGTCTAGTTAGTAATTAATAGTAATAATAAATATATATAATAGTGGATTTATGATATAAGGATTAATGCAAATTGGAAGGGAAAGATTGCAGAGATTGTGCCAAGTGGTTTGTACCAACCAACACCACTGTATGGAAACTGAAGATGGTTTCTGGTTTATGTTTGTTTTGTTTATGTTTTAAAAAAACAGTTTTATTTTTGAAAAATTCCATTTATGTTGCATGCATGGCAATTGATTTAAGCAGAAACAGATAATGTATAACATCAATGTAACAAGAAGCTGCCTGCCTCAATTTTGGTAAGTTGCTTTTTTATTTATGTATTTATTTTTTTATCATCTGTTTTTATTTTTATTAATCATGAAAACAAAAACAGATACTAAATAAATAAATAAATGCATAAATGAAAATTGTTTTACTGTTCATCTTGATGTTTCTTTAAGCAAAGGAGAAAGAAACATCAGGATGAATAGTAAAATAATTTTTATTTATATATGTATTTATTTATTTATTTACTTACTTATTTCATGTCTGTTTTGTTTTTATGATTAATAAAAACCAAAACAGATAGTTAAAAAATTAATAAATACATAAATAAATAAAAAAACCACTTACCAAAAAGAAGACAGGCAAGTTGGTTCGCGGACTATGCCAGGGTCCTCCTCAGTCTTCTAGCTTGCTGCGGCAAGGACAGACGGCCCAGGAATCGGCTCTTGACTGGGCTGGCAGCTGGCAGTGGAGGTAGGGGACCGACCCAGCAGGACTTGCTGCTTTGCCTCCTCACTACCAATCGGTGGTGGGAAGGCATGGCAGCAACCCTTGGGCTGCAGCGGGCAAGGGAAGGTGGCGGTGACCTAGCCAAGATGGCGGCCTCCATGTGGGTGAGGCAGCAGTTGGCTTTCGACTGGGCTGATGGTGACAGCAGCAGAGGACTGGCCCGGCCTGGCAGGACTTGCTGCTTTGCCTCCTTACTACCAATCAGTGGTGGGAAGGCAAGGCAGCCGTGGGTTGAGGGCCGCGGGTGAGGGAAGATGTGCCTGAGTGAGGCAGGGAGCATCAGCAAGGCTGTCCCGGGAGTCAGCAATCAAAGGGACTGGCGGCAGTAGGTAGGCGACCGGGTTGGAGGTTGTACTTACTGATCCGTGACTTTGGAGGCCGGCAGGGTAGGCAATCTGGGCAGGCAAGGACGGTTAGTGGCAATGGCAAGTGGAATTTGCATTTTCTTTTAGGCAAGGCAGGCAGGCCTGGGAGGCAGGCCAGGCAAGGCAGGCTGGCCAGGTGAGGACAGTTAGTGGCAGTGGCAACCGGGGCTTGCGGCTTGCCCTCACTCACTCAGCAGAGCAGCAGAAGGCAGGCAGCGATGGCTGGCTGGCTGGTGTTGGTGCTGTTCCTGCTGGTGTGAGAGATTGCGCCGGGTGGGAAAATTTTTGTAGTTGGTGCACACATGTGCTATAAATAGGGGTGGAGTGGGGGGGGCGGGGGAGAATGAGGAAGGGATTTTAGTGCATTCAGAGGAAAAAAAAACCATTTAAAAAAATGATTTTTTTTTTTACTTTGGAGCAGCGGAGAGGGGTGGGGCCAAGCAGGGGTCACTTTTACTGGATCTTAGAACTACTGATGATGTTAACAACTGGTTCTATAGAGCTGGTGTGAACCGGTAGAATCCCATCCCTGGTGCAATCCAAATTCCAGAAGGAATATGTCAGGTAGCGCCCTGCGTCCCAATATAGCACTAAGGAGGGAGACTGGATTATCCAAAATAAAAACAGATGCATAGATCTACATTTTTGCACCTTGCTTAAAACTCCTTTCCCCTACAGGTTTCAGTTCTCTCCTTACAGAAGACAGCTTTGAATCAGGACCATATTACGAGTTCGGGGCCACCTCACAAAACCTCCTGCAGCTGGGCTTCTCTAGGGAAGGGCTTTTAATCATGGGGGATGGGTTAGTGCATTTAGTGAACTCAAACAAGACCTCAAAGATATGGAAATCCAACAAGATGGGGCTGCTCTTCCCTAGAATGTTTATTTGAGCAGCTTTAGAGCAACGAAATATTTATATCGAATAACCCTGCCAAAAGTCCAAAGGGAATTAATCTCCAAGAGCTGCAATAGAGTTTCCAGAGCAGTTTCAGGGGGCCGATACAAAGAAAGAGCGCATGAGCTGAAACTGAGCCCCTATGGACAAAGGGCCACTCGAACTGCAGCTCACGACTTGCTATGCTGCATCTCCTATCAGGAGTCAGGGATTCACTTTGTGAAGCCTCTCCTAATAAAATATCAGGGAAATACGGAACTCTTGTATGTGCAACTGCAGTTATCAGATCAGTAGGAAGGAGTTTCTCTAAATGGGGGCAAATTCTGTTCTGCCGTAACGCAAAATTATGTATGTATTTATTTAGGGCATTTATGTTGCCACATATTTGCACATGACTCAGCATTAGGCAGACTCTAACTGCCCATTGACTGTCATTTATTTTTATTTTTCTCTATTATTATTATTTGTCATGCTGGTCTGTGACTGTAATAACAGTGGATTGGTTAAAGGTAGAAGCTGTGTTGGAGACATTTGCCACCTTGAGTTATTTGTAAATGAATACATGAAATTTATGAAAATACATGAAATTTATGAAAACAGTCCCAAAACTGTACTTGAATGCAACCTGAAACTGAGTCTTGAGAGAAGACAAGGAGATTATGAGAGCAGCTTCTCCAACTTACAAAATCTCTCAGTTGGACAAGGGAGGATTCAACACTCTTCCAATGNCCCACCTTTGCTAATGGACCATTATTCTGGCCTAAGCCAGTCTATTTTACATAATAAAGATCTACTCCAGGTAAAGCAATATAGGAATTCCCCAAAGCCCTTTCATTACATCACCATCCAGAAAGGCTCAACCAAGCCTGGGACTCAGGACAGCCTACAGAGTTGCCCCTGCATGGCCCCATGGGAGTCTGACAACCGATCAGAATACAAGCTCAAATTCAAATCCCAACAGAGGGCATAAAACAATTGAACTCTCATCATCTCAGCCCTTCTTTCCTCAACCAAGGCATGTGCTCCTGTCCATCATTAAACCATGCTTCCAAGCAGTCATCATGTTTCCAGCATTTTTCTTTCCCACTTGGAATTGAACCTAAAAGGATATTTCTTCTAACAGAGGGTAGACAGAAACTTCAGATCTGGGGAAGGCGGAGCTGGCATCGCGGCGGTATGACACGTGATCTTGAAGCTCCAAGATCACCGCCTATATCTCCGCTGCTGGACAGTCCCCACGGACCTAAACCATCCCATAGAGACAGTGATACAGAAGCACACATCCTGTTGATCCCAGGGACACCACAAAGTCCCTGGTAGATCCAGAAGAAGCCCTTTTTTCTGGAGACGGAGAGGCAGCCATTAAGCTGCTGAAGCTGGAACAGCTCTGGAACGGAAGGAAGATGGAAAGAAAGTGTGTCAGTTTGGTGAGATAAATTTCTACTTACTATTTCTTGGATAGAACACCCTAAAAGACTTAAAGTGAAATTAATAGTGAAGATTAAAGAGGTTAAGCAGTGAAATTAAGTTTAAATTAAACTGAAGGGTTTTTTTCTCTTTTTTATTGGAACTTGGAATTTGGTAAAAGCTTTTCAATTTTAAACTGGACTGGTCTTCTTTTTTAACCTTTATTTGTTAAATAACTTTTTGAAAGTATCTTTTGATTAGGATTCCTTTTTTTAAGCTTTCCTATTTGATGTTTTACTGTTTTTATTTTTTTAACAGCTTTACTTTTTTTTTAATCTAATCCTGGCTTTGGATATATGAAGAGAAGTGAAAGTAGAGGGAAATAAATAACACTGACATCTAGAGGCTTGGATACACTGTTTTCTTTTCTTGTTTATACATTGGCATTATATTCAAGTTTTATGAAAAGATAGTGGGATGAGCATAGAAGATTGTTTATACATTGTTTATAATTTACATAAACTTTTGTAAAGCTTTTGATTCAGTGGTACATGACAAGCTACTCCTAAAACTAACATCTTATGGTATCTCTAGACACCTGCATAACTGGATAGAAGCATTCCTGTCAAACAGGCAACAAATGATCAAAATTGGGAGCGTCCTATCAAATCCTGCTCCTGTCAACAGTGGCGTCCCCCAAAGCAACATTCTAGGACCAACTCTCTTCATACTCTACATAAATGACCTCTGTGATCATATTAAGAGCAACTGTGTTCTTTTTGCTGTGATCTCAACAGAGCAAAACTGTGTCTTTTATGCTTGATATGTACAAAGCTATTCAACATTACAAACCCACTGACCAATAACCGCTTTACCGTGAAAGAAAGGACCTGGTGCTTATGTGGTCAAGGAAATATGCGTCAACACCCTACAAATGGCACTTCAAAAGTCTACAAGCACAAATTAAATCATGCTCTGTTCCTTACACCTATACACGCAAACAAAAAAAATCAGAAAATAAAGTACAAGATTGAATAGCCAAGAACCTTGTTGATGATTCCAAACTCTGTCAAGCGACCTTGGGAGTACTCATCTCTAATGATCTAAGTGCTAGAGTCCACTATAACTACACAGCCCAAAAAGAAGCATTTAAGAGTTTGTAACCTATCCCTAGTGTCACATGTTTGTCTCCGCCCTAATAGTCACTGTAGGCTAACTAAGAAGGCAATAAAAACATTTGCTAGACCAAATACTTGAATCTACAGCTCATTAGTCTGAACCTGCATACATATATCTACATTATACAAACTAAAAAACTGGAAAATGCAGAGAAATATTGAGAGACAAAAATATGCACCGACAAAAATCCAAGAGAAGAGTTACCTCCCAATCCCTTCTTACTTCATAGCAAAAAATACCGCTTATTTGGCAACCAGATCAGAAATTTTAGGAAGGCCCATATACAAAAACGCGGAGGAAATACCAAACCTTCCTTCGGTTTTGATCTTAAAGTATAGTACATTAAAATTAGTATGTACCAATGGTTACCTACCTCTATCAAATGAATGGACTGTCCTATGGGCTCAACCAACATCAACTACAAAGATGCACAACATAAGATATTAAAAACTAATAGGATAAAACCGCACCAAAAACTTTGATCGCCAGCCAACATTGCACTGACTTCAGCAAACCAGCGTCGTCAAATTGTCTGGATCAAGACTCTATCTTGATTTCTAGTTGGTTTCCTTCCCCCAAAACCCCAAAAATCTTTAACCTAAGGACTGGCCTCTTACTATGACCTCACCCCTTTCCTAAGAGGTCTGTAGGAGGCATGCATAAGCGCACCAATGTGCCTACCGTCCCTGTCCTCTTGTCTCTTTTTTTCTTGTTTGTATCTATTTCATGTATTTATAATCATGATTATATATATACCTGTTATCTAATAATTGTTTGACTAAATAAATAAATAAATACAGGTGCACCTCTGTGAAACTACTGATAGTTGGAGTCTGGAGTTAAAATTGAAAGAAAGAAGATTGACGTGACCTTGAAAAGAGAACTGATTTGATTTATTTACTTTTGATTTATTAAAGAGCCTTGGACATTTACTGGCAGTGTTTCGTTTTTTGACAGAGTTGCTTGCTGTTCCCATTTTTTTACTTCCCTTTCACTTGGATTTTTATGGTTAGACTTTTAGTTTTTTGACACAGAAATTAAAATATATTTTTTCCTGTCCTCTTTTTCCGCTTTACTTTTTTTCTTTTTTCCTTTTTTCCCCCCAAGAGATATATACAGAGAAGATGATGGATGGAATGGATGAAGTGTTTCATGTCTACACAAGATATGCAATGAGAAATAAATTACCAAGAGAAGTTCATATTAGATTCACTAAGAAAACTATTAAAACACAGATACTGCAGGTGGCAAGA
>BHFT01072248.1:0-20365 GCA_004320025.1 Laticauda laticaudata
CCTTTTTTTTTTTTTGTGACTGTATTTATTTTGTATCCCACCCTGGGTCATCACAGGGATTTTGCAATAACTTTCCTCTGGAGTGGGAGGGAAATTGGGGTTTTGCAGAATCCTTCTCCTACCATGCTCACCAAGCCATGCCCACCTAACAGGTAGTAAAACATATGTAATCCCACCACTGCCCCAGAACTTGGAAGGGTCTTTTTGTATCCTCTTCCCCCCGTCCATATTCCTGTTGCAGGCTTAGAGGCCTTTTATCTGACTTGTTCCTTGTTTGTCCCTCAGAATCACAGACCGTTATAAGAAGCCATGATTAACCATCACTGTCAGCACGATTTCCACCCCAAAACCAAAGCTTGAAAACAGCCGTCCCAATTACACAGAAATGAAGCATTTGAAGTTATTTCACTCAAAGGCAGCGCATAAATGCTAAGCATAATCAAGCAATTAGAGAATTTTATTTCCTTCTCTTTTTTTCATAGAAAGAACAGCTCCGGCCAACGTAATTGCGGTATAAAATTGGACAGATTTAAGTGGCAGGAAATGGAGTAGTATGAAGATTTTTTTTACTTTATTTTTTTTTTGCAATGCATGGAAACTGCCAAATGTGCCTGTATAATGACTCAAGGTTTAGTGCATAATTAAAAGATGCATAATGAAAATTAATAAGGAAAGCCTTCTAGGGAAACTAATGGCGTTGTAAAGAGCGGTGCAATGATTCAAAAGGCAACCATTCAGCCAAACGATTGCTGATCAGAAATCAGCCAGTGCAGGAAATTCATCAGAAGGAGAGAAGAAATATGTCTCCCTAGACTGGGCCATGATTATCATTCTTTTCTGGGGAAAGTATCATGGCTAACCGAAGTGGCCTACTGCAATGATAGGTGTAAATGACCTTGGGAGACAGAGATTAACTCAGGGAAGAGGCAGTTGTGCCTGCAACAGTGGTTAAAATGCAGCATTGCAGGTTAATTCTGCTGACTGCCAGCAGGTCAGCAGTTCAATCCTGACCGGCTCAAGGTTGACTCAGTCTTCCATTCTTCCAAGGTCAGTAAAATGAGGACCTAGATTGTTGGGGAGACTCTGTAAACTGCTTAGATGGGCCAGTATATAAATATAAGTGCTATTATTCTTTTTTTTTCCTTTCTTTCCTCCCTCCCTCCCTCCCTTCCTTCCTGTACAGTGCTTAGAATGCAACATTGCAGGCTGCCTCTGCCCATTGCCAGCAGTTTGATCCTGACCATCTCAAGGTTGACTCAGTCTTCCATTCTTCCAAGGTCAGTAAAATGAGGACCCAGATTGTTGAGGCCCATAGGCTGACTCTATGTAAACCATTTAGAGAGAGCTGTAAAGCATGATGGGGCAGTATATAAGTATAAGTGCTTGTAAAACTCTTTCTTTCTTTCTCCCTCCCTCCCTCCCTCCCTCCCTTCCTTCCTTCCTGCGTAGTGGTTTGAATGCAGCACTGCAGGCTTTTTGGCAGCAGTTCGATCCTGACCGTCTCAAGGTTGACTCAGCCTTCCGTCCTTCCGAAATGAGGTAAATCTGGGTAAAATGAGGACCCAGATTTTTGAGGGCAATAGGCTGACTCTGTAAACTGCTTAGAGAGGACTGTAAAGCACTGTGAAGCGGTATATAAGTCCAAGGGCTGTTGCTATTGCTATTCGACTGTTCTCACAACTTCACCTTTTTCCCCATCTGCCAAGGTTATCGTCACACAGCGTGACATCAATTTTATGGAAACAAACGGGAAAACACTCTGATGTACGAGGAAGACAACCTGGTAGGCACAGACACATTCCAATTCCACCACAAAATAACCAGCCCAGGTGTCCTTCACACCTTTACCTGCAAGATTAGCATAGATAATAGGCAGTAATTATCACTTCTGCCGCCGGCCCCGCCTTCTCTAGCTCTGGCAGAGAATTGGGAACTTGACAGCAATTATGTCTGCCTTTGATGCTATGAGGAAACAGAAGAGAATGAGCTGCCACTTCATTAGCATGCAGCTGCTGTTTGTTTTGCTAAGAAGGGACGCGTTCTGATGCAAAATGCACATTTTCCAATGGGCCTTCAAGTGGGCTTTAGTTTGATCTTTATAGACAGCTAGAGAAGACAATCAAAACGCTTTCCAGAAGAGCAGCTGGAAGGTGACATATTCAAGCCACGTATGATGAAAATCTCTACTGTGGGACAGTTGCAGCGTGGCTTGCTGAGCTACATCGGTTCCTGCTCTTTTAACCTGTGCAATCTTTGCAATATTACCAGCCATTGGAGGAAGGGCCAATAATCCACTTTATAGCCCAGTAAATTATCTAAATTGTTCAGGGTATTGCAACATAAATTCAGCGTCAGATAAGTAAACACAGACGGCTGAGCCTTCATTTAACTTCTTTGTAAACCTATGAAGTAAATTTTACAATACCAGGTGTTGTGGAGCGGCGGTAATTATTGAGGCGGACATGGAGCTAACAGACAAGTAACTTTATTACAATGAATAAAGGGTTGCCGCGGCTGGTGGGCTAACAGGCAATCAGCTGGCGGCAACAGCTGATGCCGTTTGACAGCTCCTTTTATAGCCGGCTGTCCAATGGGAGCAGTTCGCGCTCCCGCCAGAAGCACAGACCAGAGTGAAGACTGCGATTGAACGCAACACCAGGTGTAGATTTCTCCAATAGGGAGCAAACTCAAACAGAAGCAGACATGTTACAGGTTCAGAACAGAGCAGCAACTCAACTTCAGCAGACAAGCAGGCAAGTTAATTTCCCTTTCACTTTAGAGCTGAGCACAGAACAGAGATAAACCAGGCCCAGATTCTCTCTTTAAGTTTCAGCCCCCAATTCAGCTCTCATTGACTGACCTTGTTACTAAGCTCTGTTCCAGTTCATGAATATATTCTGACATAAATGAGTGACTGTTAGAAATTCTGTTAATATAAGGCACCACATAGAGTCGTGATGGTGAACCTATGGCATGCGTGCCACAGGTGGCACACAAAGCCCTCTCTGCAGGCACACCAGCCGTTACCCCAGTTCAACTCCACCACAGATGCACACACACCTCTCACTGGCCAGGTGATTTTCGGGTCTCTGCCGTGCATACATGGGGGCAGGGAGTGGGAGCATGGGGGGAGGGGTCATGTGCACATGCATGGGAGGCAGGGGGAGGACAAAGGGGCTGTAGCACAGCCCCCCAAACTCCCTGTATTGGAAATATTGGAAATGGCTCTCCTGTCTCCCCTGGTTCTTCTCTTCCCTCGACTAGCCAGGCCCAGTTCCTGTAACCATTCTTCATATATTTTAGTTTCCAGTCCCCTCATCATCCTGGTTGCTCTTCTCTGCACTTTTTCTAGAGTCTCAACATCTTTTTGATAGTGTGGTGACCAAAACTGGATGCAGTACTCTAGGTGTGGTTAAAAAAAACAAATGTATGTATGTATGTATGTATGTATGTATGTATGTATGTATGTATGCAGTTCAGCTTCCTTCGGGTATTTTCCCACATCATCATAGTTGTGCTTTTAAAGTTGTAGCAACATTTCGGCAGAATCTCATCTGCCATCATCAGGCTTCTGCATTGAGTTCGTCTATATATATATATATATATTTCAAATATGTTGATTCAGATGATCAGGCACCCAACCTTATTTTCTTTTCCTTTTTTTTAATGGGGAATATAAGGAGGAGAGAGCGTGCCCAAAGCAAAAAAAGATCTGGGCCATCTGGATCATCGAGCTGGCAAAAAACATTAATAATAATAATGATGATGATTAGCTCAGAGTCATTTTTAATCAAACTGCGCATTGTCTTGTAACACCTCCAAATTAGCTGCATTTTGGAAGACGGAGACAAATAAATTGGCAGGGCACCATTCATGATAGCTTGGATCCAGCGGTTACCTTTAGACAACGGCGGGGTGAATGGGAGGATGGAGTATCGATTCTGGTATTTGAATGTGAGGTTTTGTCCCTTTCAATTACCAATTGATTCATTAATCAAAGGAAAGGAACATGACAAAGAAAGAATCCCAAGATAATTTCGCCAGCATTTCAGTGCCAAGGCCTTTGTTCCATTTGGCAGCCAGTTTGATGTGTCAAATTACCTCTCCCTCTGCAAATAAAGGGAAATAAATCCAGGGTGTGTGGCAAAAAATAAATACCCTGTTTCCTTGAAAATACAACCTATCCTGAAAGTAAGTCCTAGCTTTTTACACATGTGCCCAATATAAGCCCTACCCCCAAAATAAGCCCTAATTAAGCTCCCACCCACTCCAGAGTGGATGGGTAAAAATTAAGCTAGGATAGGGATGGGGGTGGTGGACCTGCCCAACTAGTTACCTTTGGGCAGTTGTAGCCAGGCCTTGCAACACCCTAACATCTGCCTTGCCAACCCATTTTTTCTGCAGCCGGTGAGGCTGGCAAGTCTTTCTTGAAGGCCTCTGGAGCTGAGAACAAAGCTCTGGATCGATCCAGAGCTCTATTATCAACTGCAAAGGCCTTCAGGAAAGCCTTGCCGGCCACAGGAGGAGACGTTCCTGAAGGCCTCTGACAGCGAAAAGAAGCCCGGGGGTGATGCATGCAAGTGAGGTTAGTCAGTGGATGACAGCCCCCAAAATAAGACCTGTTGCTTTTTTTTGGGTGGCAAAAAAAATATATAAGACAGGGTCTTATTTTCAGGGAAACACAGGAGCAGAGACACTCACACACAAAGACACGTGTACATACCCCAGTCCACATTTCCCGCTGTGATTTTGCAGGCTATTCTTGGAGAGAGATGCAAAACGTCAATAAAGCAGCCAAAGGGATAATTTTGACTTTTGGAAAATCTGATTTGAGAGCTAATTCCCAGGAAGAGGGCCGAGAAAAACAAATCAGTTAAGCCAAGCTCTTATCCAGGTCACAGCAGATTTTGGTGTCCCTTTTGGGTTTCTTTTGTTTTTGTTTTAAACTAATTCTCTGCTCGGGATGTTCTTCAAAAACAACATAGGAAGACTGTAATTTAGCCTTAAAATACATTGGCTGAATCTGGAGCATAAAATACGTTTTGTTCCCTTTGATATTTCCTGAGTTTCTCTCTCTCTCTTTTTATCAAGCCCAGCATTTTATGTTATTTGGGGAGCCATTCCCCACAATTTTCCGGCTTTTAGAAATGGCTTTGGTTATTGCTTGTGATATAAATACAGTGGCTGGGGAGAAAGAGAGAGAAAGAAAAGGAGAGAGGGGGAGAGAGGGGAGACAAAGGAAGGGGGAAGGGGAATTGAGAGAGGGGAAGAGAAGAAAGGGGAGAGGGAGTGAGAGAGAAAGGAAGGAAAAGAGAGGGAGTGAGAATGAGGGCGAGAGCACAAGGGGGGGGGAGAGAGAAGAGTAAGGAAGCGACCAAGGGAGAGAGGGAGAAAGGGAAGGAAGGAGGAAAGGAGAGAGTGGGGAGAAAGGAAGGGGAGAGAAGAATTGAGGGAGAGAAAGAGGGGACAATAGGGATGGAGAGAGGGAAGGAGAAAGAAAGGAAGAGAGTAAGGGAGAGACAGCACAGGAGAAAGAGAAAGAGAGAGGGAGGGGGAGAGAGGGAAAGAGAAGAAAAAGGGTGAGATCAAGTCTGAGTGAGAGAAGGAGAGAGGGAGAAAGAGAGAGAAGAAGGGGGAGAGAAGGAGAGGAAGAGAGAGAGAACAAGAGAGTGAAGGAGAGAGAGGGACAAAGGGAGGGAGAGATCTTGCACCGCAGAATTGTTTTGGGGGGTGTTGATTCTCAGTCACCAAGCCAGCTACTCCTTTTTGCCCAATGTAGAAGCAGATCCTGAGCCCATTTAGAGAGCAACTAATGGGAATAGAAGTGGGTCAAAGGATGAGCTGTTCAGTCCTCAAAGTCTCTTTTTTTTTTCTGAAAAAGAAAAATACGAAGCAGTCACCAAGCGTCTGAATTTTGATCACGACGTGACCCGGGGGGTGCTACGAACGTCTTAAGCGTGGAAAACGATCAGAAGTCAGTTTATTCAATGCTGTTGTATCTTTGTCACTACATGAACTGTCGTAATTGGAGGACTTCCTGTACACATACCGTCCTGATCTCCTTATGCATTCTTCTCTTTCTTTCTTCCAGATCTTTTAACCACCCCACAGGGTGGGGCGGTGGTGAGATTCAATTTTTTTTTACTCCCAGTTCTGTGCGCATGGCTTGGTGAGTGTGGCATGGTTTGGTGGGCATGTCAAGGGAAGGACCCTGCAAAATCCCCATTCCCTCTCCACTTCTGGGGGAAGTTACTGCAAAATGTTATCTACCACAAAAGGATGGAAGGAACAGTGGGATTTATTTATTTTTTACTATCGGTTCTGTGGGTGTGGCTTGGTGGGCATGGCAGGGGAAGAATACTGTAAAATCCCCATTTCTACCCCACTCCAGGAGAAGGATACTGCAAGATCCCATTCCCTCCCAAGCCCACTAACCTGCTTTCCAGCTCCGTTCTCCTGTGCAGGGCAACCAATGAAGAGCCAGCCAATCAGTTGGGACTCAATGAGAGGCAGAGAATAGATGGGGATGGGGCCAGTCAGAGGTGGTATTTGCTGGTTCTCAGAACTACTTAAAATTTCCGCTACTGGTTCTCCAGAACTGGCCTGAACTGGCTGAATCCCACCTCCGATCTAGCCATTCGATGATTTAACTCATGCACAATTTCAGAACCGGTCAGAACCTGTTGAATACCACCTGTGGATTGGGGAGAGGAGGAGGAGGAGGAGGAGGAGGAGGAGGAGGAGGANGGAGGAGGAGGAGGAGGAGGGGAAAGGACGGCTTGGTGTTACCCAGAAAGCTTCCTAGCGGAGTAGAAACACACTTAGCAGAAGAAGAAAATAATTCAGCTGATAGACTGATAAAAGAGAGCTGCTGGATACTATTTTTGTCACAGCCAAGGAGAAAAAGAAGATTTATGAAACATCAAAGCATAGAGCACTTAGTAAGAAAAAAGAGAGAGAGAAAGAGAGGCTGATGCAAGGAGATATTGGGGATGATAACAACTTCCAAAGCACAAAGGTCCATGTAGGTTAAAGAGGACATAGAATGAAGAGGCTATTCAGCAAACAGCCTACATTGTCAAGGCTAGAATGAAATCAAATAAGAGTTTCCATCAACTATTTTCTCTGAGTTAAAAAATAAATAAAAAAACCAATTAAGCTACCAGATACAAGGACAAAAAAAAAAAAAAAAACCTTGAGGGTNAAAAAAAAAAAAAAAACACCTTGAGGGTGACCACATTTTATATTTTCCAGCCCAGAGAACATGAAGTCTACTTTCCATGTCATGGGGTTGATACAGGTATGTCATAGTTCATACGTACACCTAAGAAATCCCATTCAATCTGTTCCAAGAGAATATTCATTGGTTTTGAAAAACCACTTTTTCCTGATCAATGGATGGGAACAAATCTAGGAGAGAAGCAACCTAGAACCAGGGAGAAATTTCCTGACAATGAGAAATAATCAACCAGTGGAACGTCTTGACTCCAGAAATTGTGGGTGTTCCATCACTGGAGGCTTTCAAGAAGAGATTGGATATCCACTTGTCTGGAATGATATAAGGTGTCCTTCTTGAGCAGGTGATTGGATTAGAAGACCTGCAGGTCCCTTCCAACTGTTTGGTTCTTCTGTTATTTATTCTGTTCAGAAGAAAGGATCAACTCCATAACCCTCAGTTGATCCAATCGGGTGAATTTCAACTCCCTTATTATATATAATCATGGGTGAACAAATCACCATAGCCACCAATAGAATGTGTATGGAGATTCTCCATCATCCAGATCATGGTTGTCCCAAAGTGCTTTTTTCAAGAGGCAACTGGACTTCCTTGGGTTTTTTTCTTTTGGAAGATGGTTCATTTCTTTTCCAAGAAGCTTCTTCAGCTCAGCGATAGAATGATTCCACCATCCAATCATCCTACACAAACATCATTCTCTCATTCACAAGATCTTCTGAAGAGACCAAACTTATTTCACTTGTATTGGCCCACATACTAGGTTTTCCCATCAACCTTTTTTCTTTTAAGAAGGACAAAATCTAGAATTAAAGAGAGACTATAATATGTAATAGTAATCTCTCCTAAATGTTAACTCAAGCAATTCTCCATTTGGAAGTACTCTTAAAAATTAAAGCATGGTAGCTTGAAAGAAGTCAATAAGGTGCTAAATTACGTCTCCTTTTAAGCATTGCAGTAAGATAAACTGTCCTACAGAAGAACATTCATCCTCCTGAGTGCAGCATCAATGGAGCTTCATGTGGAAGTTGTTTGATGCAGTTGTATCTAGAAATGCTCAGATACTCAAAAGCAGGATGGTCTCCCAGGATGATTAGGGAATTGGAGGCTAAAACATATGAAGAATTGTTGCAGGAATTGGGTATGTCTAGTTTGTTGAAAAGAAGGACTAGGTGTGATATCATAGCAGTCTTCCAATATCTCAGGGGCTGCCCTAAAGAAGAAGGAGTCAAGTTATTCTCCAAAGCACCTGAGGGCAGGACAAGAAGCAATGGATGGAAATGAATCAAGGAGAGAAGCAACTTAGAACTGAGGAGACATTTCCTGACAGTGAGAAGTATTAACCAGTGGAACAACCTGCCTCCAGAAGTTGTGAATGCTCTAACATTGGAAGTTTTTTTAGAAGATATTGGATAACCATTTGTCTGTACAGGTGTAAGGTTTCCTGCCTAAGCAGGGGGTTGGACTAGAAGACCTCCAAGGTCCCTTCTAACTCTGTTATTTGATTCTATTCTATAAGTATCCATACCTACCTAGAGAATGTAACATGTCAAGTTGATCTGTGATCATATGAAACCAGGCTACTTTTCCTAACAATTATTGGATGACATGTTAAGGATGTGTTGGACAGGATAATGATGATCGATATTCTTGCATTGACATGGCTGAATGAAAGAGAATAAATGAGTTATTGATTGGACATTACCTGCTACTTGACTATTGAAGTCCAACAAGAACAAATCAATATATTTCAGGCACAAGAAGTTAGGAGCCAGTATAGGGTTCAAAAGTACTATGAGTTTATTCCATGCTAACTATACAGTCAAGGCAAATTGGCACCAGGTAAGAGTCCATGGACATCAAGAGGAGTTGAATGTACCGTGTTTCCCTAAAAATAAGACCCTGTCTTATATTTTTACCACTAAAAAAGCCACCAAGTCTTATTTTGGGGGTGTGAAGTCATCCACTGACTAATCTCATTTGCACATGTCGCCCCTGGCTCCTTTTCACTGTCAGAGGCCTTCAGGAACTTCTTCTGTGGGCAGCAAGGACCTCCTGAAGGCCTTTGCAGTTGATAATGGAGCTCTGGATCGATCCGGATCTTTGATATCAGATCCAGAGGCCTTCAGGAAAGCCTTGCCAGTCTTGCTGGCTGCAGAAGAAATGGGTCGGCGAGGCAGGTGTCGGGGTGTGTGAGGCCTGGCTACAACTGTCCAAAAGTAAGTCATACGGCAGCTCCACCCCCCATCCCCACCTTAGCTTAATTTTTACCTGTGCACTCTGGAGTGGGCGGGATCTTAATTAGGACTTATTTTGGGGGTAGCGCTTATCTTGGGCGCACATGTAAAAATCAAGCTAGGACTTACTTTCAGGGTTGGTCATATTTTTAGGGAAACGGAGTAGATCTTTTATGAGTGTGTAGAGATGCCAAACTGATGATGTATTTGACCCCACCCTCAGTCTCAGTCTGCTCATCTCCTACAATATAACTACTATTGTTCCAAAGATTTTAAACCAGAACAATGCAGGTATAATCATTAAAAGATAAGGAAGTTGTAATTTGGAACTCAAGTCCTCGAGACTTCATGGGTCAATCATTTTATTAGCACCAGTATAGACAGGGTTTTCCAACATATTCTTCCAGGATACTTTAAACTTCCCAGTTCAAGTTATGGTCCTCAGATTCTATCCATCCACAAGCCCCAATTTTGCTTGATTTATTAAACCCAGACAAGGTGAGCAGCCAGGAGCTGAGATCGTATCATTGGGATCAAGGACAACACCTCTTCTGAATTTCTGCACCTGGACATTTTCCCTCGTGTAAAATCAGGAGCGTGATTTGCAGTTGGAGAGCAAATTTAACACCACTCAATTTCAGGAAACTAATTGCTGTATCTGCCTCTCAATTCATTAACAGATTCTGAAATAAATGACATCGCCACAGCTGTTTCTAGATTATAATGTACATTCATCTTCATCTACGGAAATGTAGAATGTAGAAAAAAATAGAATTGGGAGAAAAATCAAAGCTCCTTGTTCAATGATATTGTAGCTCTCCCGAAACCATGAGGTGAAACCTCTCTTTCCCAAATGTTGGATTAAAGATCCAGCAGAAATTTCCACCTGTTGGGGGCCATTATTTAGAAAAATGTCTTATATGCTGATTGTGTAAACTACTAAGAGAGGGCTGTAAAACACTGTGAAATCTTACGTAAGTCGAAGTGCTATTCTATTCTGTTGCCATGGTGGCGCAGTGATTAGAATGCATTATTGCAGGCTAATTCTGCCAACTGCCAGCAGTTCAGTCCTGACTGGCACAAGGTTGACTTGGCCTTCCATCCAGAGGTGGGTATTCAGCAGATTCTGACCCGTTCTGGAGAACCGCGAGCGGAAATTTGGAGTAGTTTGGAGAACCGGCAAATACCACCTCTGACTGGCCCCGCCCCCATCTATTCTCTGCCTTCCAAGTCCCTGCTGATTGGCTGGCTCTTCTTTGGTTGACCTGCACAGGAGAACGGAGCTGGAAAGCAGGTTAGTGGGCTTGGAAGGGAATGGGATCTTGCAGTATCCTTCTTCTGGAGTAGGGTAAAAATGGGGATTTTACAGTATTCTTCCCCTGCCACACCCACATAACCGATAGTAAAAACTAAATAAATCCCACCATTGCTTCCATCCTTCCACGGTAGATAACATCTAAGTGGTATTGCTATTGCTAAATACACGCGCTTCACCGCCGGAGAGGTTTTCATGGAGAAAAGCCATTCATCAAAGCATGTGGAGAAAGGTTGCCTTTAAAATGGTGGAAGCTAAATTCCTGCAGGGGATTTTGAACTAGCTCTAACCTTGTACTGAAGCTCCTGAACCTCCGCTGTGGTCTTTATTCCCATTCTTGAAAGCTTCGTTCTATCTCTGTTGACCTTGCCCCTTCCTCTAAGTCTGTATTCATACATGAAGAGAAAAGATCGCTCAGCACCTGCTGATTTCATGAACAGATCTATTGAAGATTTTTTAAAAAATCAGCAGTACAGAAGTAGCTTGCCATAAGCTTCTTGCAGATTTTATTACAGTACTTTCCCAAGAGTTTTCCGGTGGCCTTCTGGCTCATGTAAGGCCCATTTTTGTTCATGCTACCCTGTGATGTGGATTCATAATAGGAGAGGAAAGTGGGTTTTTCACAAGTTCTGCCCAAGTTTCCAAACCGATGGAACAAATCAAACCCGAAGCACAATCTCACTATTTTGGACACATTATGTAATAACCAAGCTCTCCCAAGAAGGTTGAAATACTGGAGGGGGAGGAGGAGTGGAAAGATGGAGAAGGAGTCCAGCAGCAAGGTGAGTGGATTCAGTTCTACAGGTAGTGCCCAGCTTACAACAGTTCATTTCGTGGGTCATTCAAAGTGACAATGGCTGTTCTGACCCAGGCTTCGTCAAATGTAATTAAACACAAACTTGTTTTAAAAGCAAAACCTATTTTAATGCAACACTGGGAATTATTTTCATTCACAGCCAAAACTAACTTAAATAGATAAACACACACCTATCTGTGCTGTGGAATGCTGCCAAAAACAGAAGTATCCAAATTAATTATAACAGAAACCAACTGAAGTACCAGAAAAAACTGACCGGAGTAAACCGAACTTCAAGGGGGACTCAGAATCTATCAAACTACTTTGCTTCCTGCAAATGTTTCATCATTGAGGTCTGACTTTTATCCCTTATGCGAAGGGCAATCACCCCCCAGCCTTACTCCCAAGTTGCCCCTTTTGTCTCAGCTGCTCTTGCCTTCTAGCAGCTCTGCGCACACACGCACTGGGAACAGGCTCCCCTTGTTCCTCTGCCTCGCTGCTGCCAGACTCTGGAGTCAGCACCCCACTCTCAGATGGTCCTGGCTCCATCTCTGTTTCGGATGCAGGACCCTCTCCAGACTCCCGGACTGGTCCCTATTCTTCCCCACTGTTAGATTCTACTGCCGTCTGCACAGGCTGCTGGCAAACCACAACAATGGCTCTGAAGAAAGTGACATCGGACCATTTTGCACACTTACAACTGAAGCACCCCCACACACACAGTCACCTGATCAAAATTCAGACGCTTGGCAACTGGCATGTACTTATGATGGTTGCTGGGGGTCATGTGATCCCCTTTTACAACCCTCTGACAAGCAAAGTTTGTGCCTCATTTTCCCTCCCATGGCCTTCTGAAGCACTCTGCTGGGTGAAAACTGGCCACGTGGCTCATTTTCAGCCCATTTTTCAGCTGTTTTCAGCCCATTTTTCAGCTGTTTTCAGCCCATTTTTCAGCTGTTTTCAGCCCATTTTTCAGCTGTTTTCAGCCAGTATTTGAGCATTTTGGACCTGGTTTTCAGCCCAGTTTCAATTAGCAGAGTGCTGCAGGAGGCCATGGAGGGCAAAAACAAGGCACGGGGGGTGCACACAGCCCCCTTTAGCCACCAGAGGCACTATGGACCAGTCCTGTGAGAGTTCTGGGCCAGATTTAAGCACCCCATGGACCAGATCCAGCCTGTGGCCCTTGAGTTTGACACTCCTGCTCTAAAGTCTTGATCATCTGGGTGGTCATAACAATCTTTCCCTTTTCCTGGCGTTTAGTCAAGGAGCACCCGTTGCATTCAACGTGTCGGATATTCTACCTTGCTTAGCTCAGACACTAGCAGCACTTATCCCCTTCTGGGGACAGCAAATTGCTCGCTAATGAAGAAGATCAGAAGACTTATCATTAGAAATGAACAACGACAGCATCCTTCACCTCGGGGACAAGCCAATTAGACAGTTGCGTGGCACGCCAGGCTTCTGATGTAACGAACAATGATTGCCTTGTGGTTTTGGCAACATCTGCACTTGTTAAGATTCTCCCGGTTGTTTGATTGTTTGCGACTGAAACAGATGCCCTTCCCACCATCCCCATCCCCCACCCCAGAAAGGGCAAGCTGTGGTTAGCAAACAAAGAAAGTGATAGCGCATCGATTTCCACCACCACCACTTGGCAACAATCTGAGACCCTGATAGGATAAGGCAGCGATGATGTTTACTTTCATTCGGGCATTTATACATCCCAAATATATTAGTGATGAGGCCCATAAATATTTCAAAGACAAACCTTTGTGGAGAAAGGACTTAACTAGTTGCATAAAAGGGGTAGTGGAACCCATCAAAGGCCCATGGCTGAACATGTGTTTTCTTCTGCCATTTGAAGAGGTTTGTTTGCAAAAGCGGGAATTCGTAACTCAGAACATGCCAACACAAATTCCTTTTTTTTTTCTTCTTTTTATCAAAACCAACATAAAAGGGGGGGGGAAAAGACATTATAGGAGCTCTGGGCAAAGAAGAAATGACCTCTTTTTCAGCATGAATCTTTCATTTAACTTTGACTGGAAATACATAATAGATAAGTTGACATTTTTAATTGGGCTCTCTTTCACTGACATTTGAAGTGCTTCAAAGGTAGGGAGAAGAATTGCAGGCATCCATGCCTAACAGAGTAACAGAGTCAGAAGGGACCTTGGAGGTCTTCTAGTCCAGCCCATTCTCAAGCAGGAAACCCTATGCCTGTGATGGTGAAGCTATGGCATGCGTGCCAAAAGTTGCATGCAGAGCCACTTCTGCTGGCACATGAGAGGTCACCCAGAAGATCCCCACTGCGCATGCACACATGTCACCCACCCGACAGCTGATTGTAGGGTATCTGGTGCATGTGCATGGGAGGGCATGGAAGACGCAAGTGCATGTGCAGAGATGCATAGGATGTATGGGGGGTCTCGTGTGCATACACAGAGATGTGCAGTGAGCAAAGGGGGTCACATGTACCTGTGCAGAGACACGCAGTACACGTAGGGGGCCATGTGCATTTCCTTTTGCATGCTGGCATGCAAGCGCGTGAGTGTGCGCACAATTTTCAGCATGCCCAAACTCTTCTTAAAAACCTCCAGTGTTGGAGCATCAGGGGTGGGCAGCTACCGGCTCACAACGGTTCAAGTGAACCGGTTGTTAATTTTATGGCCAGTTGGTCAAACCAGCAAATCCCACCTCTGTCTGACCCTGACCCTCCCAGGAGTCCCCACACAGCCCATTTTGGATTGCAGGAAAGTGCACAGTGCATGCGGAAGTTCGGGGAGAGCAAAAAATCAGCCTCCCGGAAGTTGTGAATGAATTACCTAGATTTTTAGTCTTTGTTGCCTGGTTCATATGTGGTGCTGGGTTTAGCAAAGGAGCTAACATCCAATCACCCTTGTCTGGGCTGAAATGCTAAACAAAAGGCAAATCTGGTTCGATGCTTGGATGGGAGACCATCATGCAATCCCAGGAGTAAAGACTAGGCTGAGAAATTGTAAAGCCTTTTGGTTTGAAGTCAGCCTATTGCTGATGTTGGAAGAAATATCCAAGTCCAGGTCCAAACTGGTAGAAAGGCACTGGAGACAAAATGGTGGCTGGAGGCTGATTGGAAAGATTGTTTAATGATAAAGCAGAACCACATCAGTGATTATGGGGCAACTGACCACATGGAGTTGAAAGTGAGGGTGTTTTATACCTTCTCTTGGGCTTTGCACTTGAGCTTCCTATTCCTGTGCAAGAACATGTATTCTGTTGACTGTTGTAGGGGTTACGTAGGGGTCATAACTGGCTCTATCGGTTATCTAAGCTAAGTTTGGTTGAAGTTTGGAGGCTGATGCAATGAAGGGGCTTGTTGGGCCATTCCTACTATGGCTGAGGGTTAACCCTACTTTTGTCCAGACCTTACTGCAGGGAATTGGCTTATGAATAGAGCTAGCTGTCTCTTTATCTCTTAAGTGCTGACATCTTCTCAGAGCTATTAAGAAAGGTGGGGGCTAATAAGAGTGAGTCAGCTTCCTACCTCTAAAAAAATACATGTTTCCAGGGAAATACAATATTCTGCCTTTTAAATATTTCTCAAAATATTTTTTTCTCCTAGGAGAGGAGTATGTGCTAACTTTCTACACTGCCAAGAAAATTGAGAAAATGACATGGAAAAGTCAGAAGAAGCAGCAGCTAATGGAGATATCCTCTTTCTCTTGAAAGAAGCCCCAACATTTCCAATTTCTTGTATTCTGATAGTGTTTCATACATCACAAACCATAGTTTGCAAGATCAATGGCTTTTCACAGACAACACTAAGCTAGAAGTAAATAAAACCACAGCCTGGCTGTGATTATCTAAAGTTGGAAATAAATAAGGGAGTCGGACCGCAAACAGATGAAGGATCAAAGGCTAATCACAGTCAAAGGCAGGGAAGAAGAAAGAGGATCAGCCAAACAAATGCACACACGGATCACTTCTGTAGGACTGCAGTTCTAATGGAATGGAACAGTCATGGGATGTCCTTTGATCTTTGGTGATGAATGAAAGTTTCCCACAAACACAATCCTTGCAGAACAGAGAGGAATACAAGAGAGAGAGAAACAGAGAGACAGACAGACAGAAACACACAGAGAAAAACAGAGAGAGAGAAATAAAGAGAGAGAGAAAAGAGAGAGAAAGAGAGGAGGAGGAGGGAGGGAGAGAAAGAGAGAGAGAAAGACAGAGAGAGAAAGAGAGCAAGAAACAGAGGAAGAGGAGGAGGGGGAGAGAGAAACACAGAGAGAAACAGAGAGTGAGAAAGAGAGAGAAAAGAGAGAGGGAAGAGGAAGAGAGAGAAACAGAGAGAGAAATAGAGTGAGAAAGAGAAGAGGAGGAGGGAGAAAGTGGAAAAGAGAAAGAGAGATTGAGAGAGAGAAAGAGAAAGAAAGAAAGAAAGAAAGAAAGAAAGAAAGAAAGAAAGAAAGAAAGAAAGAAAGAAAGAAAGAAAATAATACAGGCAACAAAGTCTGTCTCATTTTCTTCCACCAAAATGCACTTTCTCAAACCTTAAGAACTTCCCTGCCTAGAAAGGTAATCAGTGCTGTGGTCACTTTTGGAAACAAACTTTGGCAAAAATCTTTTATCAAATCTGTTGCCCCCATATGGATTCCTCCCTCAATTCAGACCTTCTGGTTAGGTGGAAAGCATATCCTCATATCCACTTTTATTCGGTTTTAACTTCTAGCTCAACCAGCAAAGGAAGAAGTAATGGGGGAACATGGCCACCATCCAATATTTTTCTGGACAGAAAAATCCTGAGTTTGCAAAAAATAAAAGGGAAAAAAAATGCATTATAAAATCTGGTTAGCATTACATTCATGACGGCATCTATAAGTAAACAACTGGATGGGTGTTTTGGTTTTGTTTTTTTTTTATTATTCTCCCTACATTTCACAGGAAATAGTGAGCACAAAAGTGTATGGAAAGCTTTAAAGTTAAAAACAACAATCAACAAAACAAAAACTTGCATTCTTAAATTAGAAAGATGTTGAGACTCTGGAAAGAGTGCAGAGAAGAGCAACCAGGATGATGAGGGGACTGGAGGCTAAAATATATGATGAACAGTTTCAGGAGCTGGGCCTGGCTAGTCTAGGGAAGAGAAGGACCAGGGGAGACAGGATAATGGTCTTCCAATATTTGGGGGGTTGCCCCAAAGAAGAGGGAGTCAAGCTATTCTCCAAAGCACCTGAAGTCCAAACAAGGAATAATGGATGGAAACTAACCAAGGAGAGAAGCAACCTAGAATTAAAGAGAAACTTCCTAACAATTGTTGAAAGGTGCCAAAAGGCCTTTCTTTTGAGGATTCGATTTTCCCTCTGGGAGAGCTCCGAAGCAAGGATATGGACAACTGCTTGAAAGCTGGATCTTTTTATTTTTCAGGAAGGCGGAGAACAGCGAGAAGTCTGCGTCGCGTTCCTGGGCTAGCTAGCTTTTATGGGGTAAAGAGGGAATGTTCCAATTTGTTTCTTTTAAATAACCCTGATTCTTCCCTTTGGTAGTGGAATTTTGTGTTGAGTGTTTGTATTTGTAGGCCGTAATGTTTCAAACGCCTGTATTGAGTTTGTCTTTATTCCCCCTCTTCAAGGTTCTGGTACTGTCTGGATAAACTAAAGGCCAAACTCACAGCGGGTGCCGGAAAAGGGCAACTCCGTGGGGTAGAGCCTGAGATTGTATTAAATTTGTGTTTTTTTCTACGTGTAATCCTCTTTTAGCATGTTAAGATAGTTTTGCATATTTGTTCTGTGGCAATCTCCTGTCTGTCCCTTTTAAGATGACATTTATATTTTGTGTTAATTAGATGTCTGTTTGTTGTTTGCTTATTTGGTGTATTTGTACCGCCTGTTTTTGTTGGTGAAGCCTGGCTTTCTGAAGTTATCATTTTTGTTTCTTTTTGTTCTATTTTGTCTACGCTTTTCTTTATTAGAAACTCAGTGCCGCTTTTGTCTCTAGGGATTCTTTAAATTACTTTTTATTTGATTCGCTCTTTCCTATATTACAGTGATTGCTGGCTGTGCACTGACATGTTCCCTTGGTGCTTGCTGTAATTATTTTGGTGAGCATTGCTGCCTTCGTGAAATTCCCTTTCCACACAATGACAACAATTTATCACCATGGACAGCTTGTCACCAAAGAAAGTTGGTGGGGGCTACTAAGGAGACCTAGGCAGTGTGTATTTAAGACACGAGATATGGACAGGCACTTTGTCTGAATGGCTTTTAAGGCAGTGGTGGCTAACCTTTTTTTGGGCTCACCTGTGCGCAAAAATTGTGTGGTGGCTTGCATGCTCCGCTGTCCGCGTGGTCCAGTACCGGGCACTCAGAGCCCAACCTCCATTTCCCTACACATGCCGTGACACATATTAGCCCCAGGCGATCTCTTAACTATACCTCTCCACTACCTTCTTCAGACAAAGTTGACCAGCTAAAATTCCTAATGGCCTCGCTTACCTGCATTTGCACCTCAACACCCTGATTTTCGGTCCAGTTTGAAGCCTTTTTTGGCCTCAAGGCCAGAGGCTTGAAGGAAAGATTTCCTGCTAGGCTTTTGCAGGACAAATCTAGGCGCCAGTTTGCTCGTTAAACACTTTTTGGTTATTTCCGAAACACCACACAGAGGAAGTGATGAAATGGCCTGAGTTTTCATACCTGCAAAGCCGCTACAGAAGCCAATGCACGAAGCAGTCTATCTCTCTAAGCCTTTGGGCAGTGCCAAAAAAGAAGCCTCAACTGGCAAGTGAAAAACCTCATGCTGTGAGGTTGGCATGCATGTCCTGTGCAGTGAGGAGGTAAGTTTTTGGCACTTGCAGCTTTGCAAAGGCCTGCTGGCACAAATGGCTTTGCATGCACTACCAGGTGTGGCATGGGCCTTGCGCATAAGAGTTCACTCAACTCATCCGGGGCCGCGAACCGGGGATTTTTGCACCTGCTTTGTGGCCGGGGATACAGACCGGCAATTTTCGCGGGGTGGCTGCATCCATTGGGTCATAACATCATGTCTGTGGAAAAAAAAAAAAATTTTTTTTTTTGGCATTAAAACAAGAAAATTGGGAAAAAAAGGAAAGAACGGACATGGGTAGCTTAGTTGTCGGTGTTAAAGGGATGTTCATAGGAAAGGACCTAGGGTGTTGATAGGATGCAAACCGTTCACTGCTCATTCTTTCTATTTCCGTGTACTAACGCTGTGTGCGTTCCGTGTAGCATGTTTGTTCTCCCTCTTTCTGTTTTCAGCATGCAGCGGATGTGAGGTTGCGAGGTGCCCAGAGGATGCAAGAGCAGGATACAGTGGACGTTTAAATGGATGAAATAAATGGACATAGAACGTTTGTTGGCTCATATGTCTGGATTTAACAAAAAATCGTATACAGCGGAGAAGTTTGCATCCGTCAGTAAAGTTTTGTTGGGCAGCTCAAAACTTCTTGAGGCGGATGAAAATCTGCAGTGGACCGATTGCTCAAAGATAGAGCGTATGAACACCGTATGCAGTGAGAACACAAACAGAATGCATAGCCAATTTTACATGGATGGGCAAGCTTTTTTAACGTTTTACTATCTCTTTGCATCCGTTGGTGCAGTGTCACATAGGCTTTAGGTATTTGCAATTTACTGCAATAAATGTTTATCAATTTTTTTGAAGAGCAAGAGCATATTTCAAAAGCAGCCACACCACTCTTGTGTTCTGTGTAGAATATATAGAGTGTAAGATTCAGGAAAAGTTACTTTCCATAGTTTATGTATCCTACTCTGGAAAAGTAAAGCAGAAGCAATCAAAATTAAATTGCTGCTTTTCTTTCTAAAGAACAGAGAGAAAAAGTAGATTTTAATAATAAAACAATGTATTTTTACAGGCTAGGTCACACTCGCCCGACGGATGCAAAAAAACGTATGTAAAGGACACACGCAGACGAGCAAATTTTCTAATCGTTGTTATCGCGCTCTCAAAGTTGCCCCAAATTTGCATAAAGAGAACGGAAAGAAGGAAGGGGGAGGACTAGCGCCGGATGTAAAACGGATGCTCAACAGAAGCCCTGCGGATGAAAGAGGATGGAAAGTGATGGCACGTCTCAAGGGCTTCCAGGGAGCATAGCAAAAGCGTGACGCGTAGCGGAAAAGAGCGGTATGCGTAGGCAGATGAGCGGATGCATGAGCGGATGCGTAGTGGATGCGTTAGCGGATGAGCGGATTGCGTAGCGGATGGTATGCGGATGCGTAGCGGATGACGCGGGGTTATGATAGCGGAGATGCATAGCGGATGCAGAAGTTGGGAATGTGTAGTGGCATCAACTGCGGCATGCGGGGAGGATTCTTGCGTCTCCCCGGATTATAAAAGGAGGCAGGGCTTGCACCCACCGAGGCCAGCATAGCAGA
This sequence comes from Laticauda laticaudata, assembly GCA_004320025.1. NCBI lineage: Eukaryota > Metazoa > Chordata > Lepidosauria > Squamata > Elapidae > Laticauda > Laticauda laticaudata. Next base: position 19,970 of record BHFT01072248.1, read on the forward strand.
GGAAGACCTGCTGGGCCGACGGAGAAACACACGATCTCTTTGCTTCCAAATGATGGTATGATTCGATCAGAGAAGCTAGAGAAAGATGTAAGCAATGGGAAGAAGAGGAAGCCTGTGCCATCTGGCGAGAGAAAGATCGCATGCATCTCGCCACACCTGGCGTAACGGGTTCTGCTGCTGCTCCTCTTCTGCTTGCTTTGCTTTTGCTGCGTCTGCTGTGGTGCTGGCTTCCTTCTGCTGCCTGGTGCTGGGCTTCTGCGCTCCTGGTGCTTCTCCTGCCTGCTGGTGCTGTTCTCCTGCTGGCTTCTCTGCTGCTTCTCTGCTGCTGCTGTGGTGGACCAGCCCCAAGCCGGAAAGCCCTGATGCTGAAGGCCGCAGTCAAACTCAACGCGACCG
>BHFT01072252.1:0-18028 GCA_004320025.1 Laticauda laticaudata
TTATCTGTATTTTGTCTTGTTATATATTTATGTTATGTTACTGATAAGGTCTTATGACTATTCAATAAACCTCTTACCTACCTTACCTACCAGATGATGAGATCTGGAGATTAACTAGAGAACTATAAACCACAAATTACCTCCTCATGCCTTATGGCAGGGTTGTCAAACTCATAGCCCATGGGCCAGATGCATCATGCGCTGGCCATGCCCATGCCCAGTTTAGCAAAAGGGGGAAAGTCATGATACATCATGTGACAACACTGTGACAACGCAAATTTGACACCCTGCCTTAAGCAAATCTTTGTTACAATATATATTGTTTATCCTGTCTCCATCCTTTTTCTTGTGAATTACATATCATGTTATGTATATATGCATATATGTACATATGCTGATAAAGTTTGGTCTAGTGGTCAAGACATCATGCTAGAAATCAGGAGACTATGATTTCTAGTCCCACTGTCACCAGCTGGGTCACTTTGGTCAAGTCACTTTCATTTGGTCTACCCCACTCCACATGATTCTTGTTGTGGGAGTAATAGGAGGAGGTTAGGAGTATTAGATATCTTTGTCATCTTGAGTTATTTATAAAAATATTAAAGGCAGGATGAAAATAAATAAATAACCTTATAAAGTTACCTAACTGTACTACCGATATTATTTACATATTATTGTAAATCTATCATTGTATTGATCAATGCACTGGAAATCAGTATTTTTATTAATTAGCCTACTTCAGTGCAAAGTTTAAATTTTCTTACAACATTTTAAGGAGAATATATATAAAGAAACTTTCTAGACATACTAACTGAAAAATAGACCAGAAAAAAATAGTTGCATGACATCGCTGAAAACAGAGACCTGCTGCAGAAACAGTATCCAAACAATGAGCACACACCTGACTTGAAGTTGTTATATGCAGCTATTTCACTACATCCTGTGGTTGGCAAACACAGCAAGACTCAAAACCACCTTCTGTGAGTCATACTGGTATAGAATCTAATTAGTAGGGCTTAGGGTGCCTATAGTAAGAAAAATGAATAATTTATCCAATAACACCATCATATCTTTACATGAAAATAGGAGAATAGTGACAGAAGGGAATCTCACACCTTTTCCCCCAGCTTTAAGATATACAAATGCATGCATTTTGCAGGGCTTTAGAAACACCATATGGAAGTTGTGAATACTAAAATAAGTGTGGATTGAGCAATGGAATGGAATACAAGATCTTATGAATTTCAGTCTGCTCCCAATTTATATGAACATTACAAGGCAAAATAGCAGTTATTAGCTATTGTTTAAAAATGTGTGAAACACAACAGGAAACAGAAAAGGCACTATGAAAATCAGATACCAATGCATGTTCCAAGGATGGCATTTAATATATCACCATTTTTGGGAAAACAGTCAAGAAAAAATATTGGCATCCAATTTAAACGTTATCAGAAACAGCCTGAGAGTCCCAGATAACATGAACAACACAACATTAAAATATGTTATTCAGACAAACATGAATGAAAGTAAACCATAACTGCTTTGAGATCTGCAATTATAAAAACAACAAATTGAGGGAAAAAAAGAACAATTTCCAATTTTTATGCAGAATAACCAAAACAAATTCTTCTAGAACCTGCAAAGTACTTCCAATTCTTTACTCATATTTAACAAATGTGTGTCCTTTTAGATCTAAGAAAATCCCCCTTTTCCATGATAACAAGTCATGTCAAACATTAGCATCCAAAAATGTTTAAAGTATTCCTTTCAACATGTGCCATATATTCCTTGAGATATGTAGTGTAAATTAAATGCATATTTAATATACAAACAGAAAGTGATAAAAAAACCTGTGTATATTAAGAATATATTAATACTGCAAAGAGGTAATGGGAAAGGGACCAAGAAAACAAAAACAAAACCAAGAACATCTATTAGCAATGTGGTTTTCTATTACTGTAGCAAATCACAGACCTTGTATCTGTGTCCAACTTTTGTAGCCAGACAGAATGTACATATTTATGAAATGTTGTGATCAAAGATAACCTAACTGAAAGAAGCAAGCAGGAAAACTATTTTAGGAAGCAGGAAAACTTTAACAATGCAATTTGAGTATAAGATGTTCTTTTTGCTGAAAGCAAATCAAGGAATCCACTCTAAGTGTAAATTCAACAACCTATTCTAATTCTAAAGATACTACTACTCTATCACTGAATAGTAGTTATTTTGTCCAGTGCATTGATTTTTAAAGATATCAGTGAATAGTTCACTTTCTTATACCAGCTTTTTTACAAGGGAGTGAATATAGACTAAATCCAGCATTCAATTTGTTTGGGTTAATATGCAATATCAAAAATGCTACCCTTAATTAAATATTACACTTGGTAAAAAAAATAAGCATTTTTATTTTTCTCTAAATAGTGTCAAATATTACAGCTGTGCCATAAGTAACATATGCATACAGTCTATTAAAATGCACATAATTTATCTTGCTCAAAATGAAAACATATCTAACAAATAATTCTATTCATCTGGCCCTTTTTCACCCAGCCTTAAGATATACAAATGGATGTCTTTTCACCAGAACATAGCAGCTGGTAATAAAAAGGAAAGCAAGCATTCAAATGATCATTTTCACATCATATTCCTTCGTCTTTTCTCCAGTTTCTCCTGTCTTTCTTTGAGCTCCATTCTATTACAAGAGAACTGCTTCTTAGATCAATTCATATTTCCATAATCCACACTGCTGTTTCTCCCTCTTCTCCCCAGGGTAACTACCCCCTACATCCAGGACTCTGGCTTACAACTGTCATTAAGACCTGTAACAATAACAAGATAACAAAAGAGGTTGGTCAAGATGAGGTTTGCCTATACCATATGCTGATCAAATGCAATATTTCAGATTCATGGAAATGCTATAAAACAAAATCCTGCTCCTAGCAAGGCTTTGAACTTGCCCCTTGTCCCTCCAAATGCAAGAAATATAATCTTTTTTACAATGTCAACTATTTACTTGCGGTACATAAAACATTTATGTACAAATGATAATTTGCATTCAGGGTGGAAGGATTCAAACTCTTTAAATACCAAATGGTAAGGAGTCCTTCCTCAGGTCTTCAAAATATTTGCTTAGAAAAACAAGAGTCAGACCTGAACTCTGTATATAAAACAGCTGGATGGATAATTAGCTGTAAGTTAATAATAAAAACATAATAAATAGTTTACATTTAAAACTGTTATATGTGTATTTTCCTAATATTTTCATAGTACCATGAACATATTTTAACAAATGGTAAGAACAGTTGCCTAATCGCACAGTGATTTCATACTGAGATAAGCAAGTGATAAGACAAGTGTTATATGTTCTTCCAGAATGCATTTACTGGATTCAATACAGACTTTCCTCCCCAAATAGTTGAAAAAGAGCTTTTTTAAAAATCATATTGTGGTTTCTTTTTGTAATGAAGAAACTCCTTTTTAGAAATAGAACTCCTGGGCGAAGTCCTGAAGCAGGAGTGACTAAAAAGTAAGTTTGCAGGAAGGAAAGGACAAACAAGAAAAAAAATTACTTATAATCAGACAGAAGAATGGCTGGCAAGTAGAAATGAACAGATTTATGTCTGTTGTGGAATCTCATAATGTAATGATTTGCCAGGGAGAGGGATATGTCGGTGCTTACTTATCTTCAGTTGGTTACGTAGTATATTAGAATAGAAGCTATAAAATATGGAGTGAAAATGGGTACCTTCTCAAATAATGGTGGTCCCATCTCAATAAACCTAATTCAAATAATGGTGGTCCCATCTCAATAGCACTTCCTTCACCTGAAAAATAAATCCTTTCAGGAAGCAGTGAACAATCATAAGTAGTAAAATGGTTGCCCAAAATGTTGCTTTCTTAACTTTTATGTGCATCTGCAAATAGAGCATAGTATAGTTCCTTGCCTACTCCCAGTAAGTTGGAAGAAAGAAAAGGAAGAAGTTAACATGAACTTTAAGCTTTTAATCTTATTATGGGGGGGGGGGAGAATTTCAGCTTCTGGGCCAAAAGAACAAACTTTTGAAAACCAACTCACTTCTATTGAAGAATAGTGGAAGATACTATGATCACAATTTTTACCTTAAGGGTGATATTTGATCAAAAATATGTCAGAGTATTGTATAACTTTTTGAAGGAAACCTAAAATGGGGGGAGCCATATTATATATTTCAAGTGGTGATTATCACAAGAATAAAGCAAATTATTTATTTTGTTAATTTAATTGTTAAAATAGAAAAAAACACAAGACACATAGTAAAGAAATATAAATAAATACATATTAGTTTGCCTTGTAGAAATCAGGAATCTGCAAGTGGGCCAACAATCCAAAGGTCAGGATGAAAATATTTTTAAATTTATTACAGAAATACAGAAACTGTCACTTTCACGAAAATTGAAAAGAAACAGGTATAATTAGGGGAGGGGAATACTGCTGTGCATGCCTTGATTTTAGTTGCATCTTTTAAATTAAAAAAAAACTTTTTACACTTTAATAAACTATAAAGTGCTTTTATATAATATGACCATTTTCTCGTATTATATGCATGATACAGGTTCAGCTACAAGGCCTCTTCATCCTTCATGTTCTCTTTGTGCTAAAAATCTATATCCACTTTTCTTCATCAGTCAGTTGATTGGTGATGTGGTAGATAGCAGAAGACCACACATCTACCTTGATCAGAATGATGGGGGAGGGATTTATCTCTTTTTCACTCCTTCTCCCAAGCAACTCTATGGGAAAAAAATCCTTTTTTTTTTCTGTTTTCAAGAACTGTATCTATAGAGCTTCAAAGGAAAATCTACCTAAGTTGTTAATTAACACAGTAAAAGAATTTAAAATATTAATTGCAAGTATAATACATTTGTTATTCATGTACGCCCAGTGTATGAATATATATGAACTAAAGTATGCCTTTGAGATTAAACCATAATTAAGATAGTAAAGCTAAAAGTAACAAACTTTGCTCTCAGTCAAAGATTCATTAATTTCATTCTGCAAATGAAGTTTCTGTGTGCTAAAACAGAGTTCAACTTCTGTTAACTCTGTGAAAAATTGTCAAAAAAACAATCCCAGAATTAAAATCAAAATTTCTGTGCTATTATGAACAATCGCTATTAACAATCAGTGTTATTGATTTTAACGGAACTCACATTTGCGTAACTATGTTCAGTACAAGAGCACAAGTACTGAGTTGTAAACTGCACTGGCGAACATACTTCTTATATAAATCCTGATATTAAAAACAGAATTAAAAACAGAAATCAAGCTGTTGTTTATATATACCTTATTTTTCTGAAAGTATCTGGCATTCTTCAAAGCAAAACTGAAAAATATGTTTGACCTAATGAAATTATGGTTTCATTTTTTTTAAGGAGTAAAATATATTAAATACAAATTTGTACACAGGCTCTCATAACCTGTTAGCAGAGATTGTTAAAAATAATGTATATCAAAAATGGGTAACTGTTATCAGACTGAGTACTTATTACAAACTATCCATCAAAAATTGTAAGCAGAAGTCAGGGAAAATATAAAAGCAGGAGAGACCAGTGTAAAATCAACATTTTAATTTCTGTTATATCTATTAAATTCAACATTTACATGAATTGAACTGAACTGAATCAGGTTTAACATGATTATTGCATGCATATTTTATGACTGGCCTCCTGTCAAACTAAGAGTTATATTTCATAAGTTTTGAAGGGATTCTGAAGCTATGTGTCCTCAGAACTTGGATTGTACACCTTTGATAAATATTTTATGCACTGAATGTTACAGATTTCTGTGAAAAAAGGCATTCAAATCCATTAATATTTAGCTCCACCTGTTTGGCCTTAGGTGTAAGACAGGAGTGTCAAATTCGCATCATCACATTGTCATCATGTGACGTATTGTAACTTTGCTAAAACAGGGGTGGGCATGGCCAACACATGATGCATCTTGCCCATAGGCCATGAGTTTAACACCCCTGGTGTAAGACAAACTGACACTGTGCCATCCATATATCACAGTGTTTTTCAACATTTAAAGCTTGAAGATATGTGGACTTCAACTCCTAGAATTCCCCAGCCACCATGGCTGACTGGGGAATTCTGACTGAAGTCCACACATCTTCAGGTTCTCAATATTGAGAAATACTAGTGTATGATATTTCTACAACAAATGGGATGAACTATCATGAAACATTCATAACTGATCTGATTTATCTGTATTGTGTAAATAAATGTCTAAAATCACCACTTGAGCTTATTAATAAAGTTATGCTCCTGGTGACAATTTTAATCTTTTTATATCAATCATAATTACACTAATGTAGCATACAGGAGGGTTATTAATAATAGTAGGAAAACAATTCCATCAGAGATATATCTATACATACATCCATGGCCTTAACTAAAGTAACTAATATCCTGTGTAATGTTTCATGCAAAAAACAAATTCTAATAATACAATCAGCTGGTGAAAATTCTCTTACTGCTATTCCCAACCATCTGTCTTTCTCCAGCACAGTTAGAAAAGCTGATACAGAGAGAGAAATGATGTTGATATCATTATTGTTGTTATTACATTTACTGCTCTGTCATTTTAAAAGGATCAATCTCACATGTCTAACCTGGTCTCCAAAGTCCTCCGGGAACTTCCACAAAACCACAGGATCTGCAAATAATTGACAGGCAGCATTAATCAGAGGCAAAGAAGCAGCATCTTATAGTAGAGTACATTAATATTAAAGAGGGCCAATGTTGCTTTAGGCTCACAGAGAGATAGATACTGTACAAAAATGCGTCTAAAAAGAAAATCCTAAAGTATTCATAACATGTGCTAAAACATCATATTAGAATTATATTTGCATACTTGTTAACAGATCAGTAGACTATTCTATGCTTATTTTACTCAATGCTTTTTCACTGTATAGTTTTTTTATGTTATTTAAATTATTTACCCAACTGTTTAATTTAGAATTGGGGGAAATGTATTGCTTCCTAATGCTATAAGTACTATTTTATTCTCTATCTGGATCTGTTTCTGTCTTCTAACTTTTGCAACATTTGGGATTTTCAGAAAATAAGACTGAAGAAAACAAACAAACATATCAATAGTTGCATCATGGTACTGATTCATGCATGCACATATTTGCTTTTGTTCCTGCTTCTACCACTGAAGCTCTATCTGTAAGTAAATTTAAATGCTGCATCCATTTAACCACTGCATGTGTCGCATGAATGTTTGGATTTTGGCTCATATTTTACTAGTAATTTATAAATTATGCCTAACCAATGTTCAATATTACACATTATAAGATTTTCAAAGTGAGATTCACCTCTCAGCATTCCCCCCTCTGGATTTCTTTTATTCCTGATTCCTGCATTACTTCACTGTATTTCAAGATATTGCAGCCAATTAAATGTGCAGGAGCACTGTGTGGTAAGAGGCATTATTATGTGACATTGTAGCATACAAAGAAATAGTGATTGTACCTTATTTATTTTTATAAATTTACTACTACATCCTGTCATTTTTATATACATCTGAAATGTAAGTATATTCAATTAGATATAAAAGACAGCTAGACTCTTTAGATTATAGCAATCCTCATAATAATTCTATCTACAAACTTACAGTGCATTTAACTTTTAATAAATATTTAGTAAGAAAATTATTTTATTATAAATCAAGTGGGAAGAAAATTTTTACATTATTTTATTCCATACTATTTGAAGGAACAGAAAGGCCACAGAACTTTACAAGTATTACAAGCATGTTACACATTCATGTCAGAGCATATTTGTTATATAAGCTATTATTTGAATGTAGTATAGATAAGCAACAATAGAGAATTTCAATGGAATATAATATTTAATTTCTTCCACATATTACACTTAGAGAAAATTGACATAGGATGTTTCACTGTTGGTATCATATTCCAGTTCTGATTGTTAAAATAAAACAATTCTAAAAATTGTTGGAAATGTAAATACCAAGTCAGATTATTATTTTCTATTTGGTAGCAATCTTTTGGAGCCCATCAGTTCCAGAAACTAGTAATACTTTGAAACAAATCTTAAAAGTTGTTTGCCCTTTCAATACGCAGTTTTCTTACCGAACCTTACAGAACCACATCTTTCCTCAAAATATGTTGAATCTACTTCACATATGCCAGCTGCTGCAAGGAAGGCACTGGTTTATCCATGAGAAGGGGAAAAGAAAGAGGGCAAAGGATGGTCAAGGAAAGTGTGGCATGCAGGAAGGCTGGGGGGGGGAGGAATTACATTGTTGCCGGAGGTGGTATTCAGCAGGTTCTGACCAGTTCTGGAGAACCAGTAGTGGAAATTTTGAGTAGTTCGGAGCACTGGGAGCAGAAATTTTTAGTGGTTCAGAGAACTGGCAAATACCACCCCTGACTGTCCCCGCCCTCATCTATTCTCTGTCTCCTGAGTCCCAGCTGAACAGCTGGGTCTTCTTTTGTTGCCCTGCAAAGGACAACGGAACTGGAAAGCAGGTTAGTGGGATGCGGAGGGAATGGGGTTTTGCAATAACCTTCCCCCAGGAGCGGGGAGGGAATGAAGATTTTACAGTATCCTTCTCCTGGAGTGGGGTGGAAATGGAGATTTTACAGTATCCTTCCCCTGCCATGTCCATCAAGCCACGCCTAGAAAGCCACACCCACAGAACCGATTATTAAAAAAAATTGAATCCCACCACTGATTGTAGCCTTCCTGTCAGCTTCCCCATTGACTTTCCTTGTAGGAAGCTAACAGGTAAGGTTGCACATGACAACTATATGACCAGAGGATACTGCAAATTATCATAACTGCAAGCTTGTTGCTAAGTTCCCAGATCACAAACATGTGACCCCAGGGGCACTGCAACAGCCAGAAATTCAAGGAACGGTCATAAGTATGTCTCACTTAGTGTCATCACAACTTCAAACAGTCATTGAACAAGTAGTTGGTCAGTGAGGACTATTTGTAAATTGAAACTATATCTATCCTCATGAAAAGTTAACCCTGTAGCAAGTGCAGACTAATCCCCAAAGCACTAAGAAATGGCTAAAAGATCGCACCAAATTTCTGCAACCCCATTCACCAGATATTCTTCAATAATAATTAATTATGCATGGTAATGTTTCAGACCCATCTTCCAGGATAACTTTTAACAAATGATTTAGTTTCCTTAAGAACTATATAAATTTTGTTCAAAAAAAATAGCACTCCACAAATTTATAAAAAACAAAAGACAATTTAAATTATTTTTACTGGATAAATTATTGTGTGTTGATAATATTTATGTTTTTCTTGACTTATTTCTGGTAGTTGTAATCTACAAGATATCAAAGCTTCAAGAATTATGGATTTTTTTCATAGATGGGAGCTGAGAAAATTATGCAACACTAGCAGGAGACATCTACACCTAATTCGCAACGAGATTTTTTTTTTATAAGTGCTATAAACTCTTTATTTTATTTTTTTCAAATAAAAAGACAAAGAAATTTTCAGAGTATATAAGGCTATAGTTTTAAAAAACTATATCAATTTTCTGTTTGTTTCTTTTTTATTTTAATGATTAATTTTGAAGTTAAGCAGTATTTCATATTTTTTCTTCTGTTGAATAGAATATATTGAAAATATAAACTGTTATATAAACATAAACTGTGAACCACTAGCATTCAGAACCCTCTTCATGTGGGACTCCAATATACAACACATGGCATCTAACCAGACCATCCAATAATAGATGCACTCTGAAGAAGACTAACAAAAATCGTAAGATATTGGCACCAGTTGGAAAAAAAATGTTCCTCTCATCTGCATAGAAATCTGTTGTTCTCACATAAGAAAGAAAATGGATTGAAGACTATTATCATACCTAAACTAATCCCTTTTGAAGACACAGAAGTGACTTTTCTGTTATTGTAATATATATGATATGCTTATCTTCCATATTTAAACTTACATATAAACTACAGAACTGGATATAAAGTACTTTACATTTTATATTTACCATCTTAAATACCAATATTGAGCAGGAAACAAAGGATACAAAATTGTGTGTGGTTTATTTCAACAGTGACCAACAAGAGGAAAAGGCATTCATTGTTCAAAGATATTATAAATCAATTCAAGAGACATTTCAAAAAACATATTTTTATTAGAAACCGTATCCCAAAACATTATAAATCCAATATTATCTAAATTTGCTTTCCTTATCAGATATTTGAATCTTACTTAATTCATCATTCAAAGTATCCTATTTTATATTGCTTGAGGTTGACATACTAAAACTACTACGATAATGGAAATGTAAGTTAAAACAAATATATACAACAGATGTATATATGCCTGTCTTAATTTAGAAAAATAAAGTGCATATTAATAATAATGGAATGCATCTGCAAGGCTGGTTCTGCTACTTTTTCATTTATTTTTATACAATATCATCTCTTCTCACATTGATGCTGCCTTGGAATGCAGAGCAGTTTAAACTCAAATTCACAAAGCACCCAACCTTGAGTGTTGACTTCATTGTCTTTGTAATACACATCACAAACACATATGAAATATGTATACAATAATTAGGCAGAGAGGAAGAATAAGTACACTTTCTGTCAAGTATTTTACATAGTGTAAGACATCAAATCCCTCTGAACATCATACAAGTCTTCCTCAATTTACTATAGAAATTGGGACCTGAATTTCTGTCATTAAGTGATACAGCTGTACACTGCGACCACATCACTCTGGCAAGAGCAATCTCTGAAATCCCAACTGTCACTGTTAACTGAACCCATAATCATATGGTGTGGAAATTCATTGCCTGTTTCCGACATCTAAAATTAGAAAGAAGTCAGGCAGTATGTGGCTGACAAGAAAGTGGCTGATGCTAGGTGGGGGAGGGAGCGAGAGGCTGCATGGGGATATGAGAGAGGGTTAGGGATGGTGGGTCAGAGATGCTGTGCAAGTCAGGGAGGGTGTACAACAAGCAGGGCATGGGAGGTGATGTATGGGCCATGAAGGCTTAGAGGTTGTGTGCAAGGGAATAAAGGCATGGCATTGGTCAGGAAGAGTCAGTGTTATGCAAATGGTGTGATCCACATATTAGGGAATCATTTGCACAAAATAATCTGACAACAAGCATAGACTTCATAATCCCTATGCCCTTTGCCATTAATAGTTTTAAAAGATACCATGCATTTTCTCATAAGCAGACATTTCAAGAAAATGGGAATAATTATAAAGTATGTATTTTCTATTTCGTGTTTTTTCATATAATTTGAGGGAGGTACAAAGGTTCAGTGGTTAAAAACACCAACCTTATCAGCTACAGCTGACAGCCCAGGTTCGAGACTGAGCTCCACACAACAAGGTGATCTCCTGTTACTTGCCCCAGTCCCTGCCCACCAAGCAGTTTGAAAGCATGCATATATAAAATATATAAAATGTATATAAAAGTAGATAGTAGGTACCATTTCGATGGGAAGGTAACAGTGTTCTGTGCACTTTGGGCATATAGCCACATTGGTCGTATGATACGGACATTGTCTTCAGACAGTTCTATTCCCTCAACCAAGAAACGGAGATAAGCACTATGCCGAGAGTTGGACATGGCTGTGATGACCCAGGGCACGGTACAAAGAATCGCACAAACAGCTGGCAATTCAAACCACTTCTTCAAAGTTCAACAAACGCTCCCATGTTTCTGGCAAGTCACAAGCAGAATGACAACAAAACCCGACACAAACCTCAAGCAGCTTCTTCTTTAGTCCAGCCCAGTGCTATCTTTACCAAGGCTGCTCAGCAATAAATCCAAAAGTATTTGGCAAATTAAGGGCAAATCAAGAAGTTCAAGGAACAAAAGATCCAGGTAATTTAGTCCAGAACATGCACAGGAATGCAAGGACTCTTGGCCAGTTCATACATTGAAATGCACTTCAGAAACTCAGGAGGAAGACAAAGAGGAAAGCAGACAGACTGGGCTAAACAACTGAGAACATCTAAGCAGGGGACCCTGAATCAAAAAGTACCAAGAGGGATACTTCTGAAAGAAGATCTTTAAGCAGCAAAGGAGAGAGAAAAGGAGGTTAAAACCCCTTATAAAAATGTATAGTACCCGTGAGAGCTTAAAAAAACAAATATATATATATAATATAATATATATATATATATATATATATATATATATTATTGTTTTTTTAAGTTTTTGCAGGTACTTACATGTGTGGCTGTTCAGTCTTCCTTCGGGTATTATCCCACGTCATTGTATCTTTTAAAATTGAAGCAACGTTTTCAGCAGAAATCTCATCTGCCCATCATCATGCTTCTGTATTGAGTTTGTATGTGGGTCAGGGTCTCCAACCAGCTCGTTGGTTTTAACCATTTTGAGGCTAGCCTATTGTTGTGGCCAGGATGTTTTTTTTCTACATCCTGATTGGTTGGGAGTCTTGGTCTTGTGTTATTGATTGGACTTGGAGTTTTGGTTGATTGGTGTTTCTGGTTTCTTCTGTTCTGTTTTGGTGGCTTTGATTGGCTGGCAACACTCTGTTCCTGTGTTGGAGGCTTTGCAGTGGGGCACAGCTTGGCTTCGTGTTGAAGAGGATGGCTATGTATCTAATTAGGAAGCTTAGGTTTCATCTGGTGCCGGTTGGGGTGTGTTTGAGCCTGGAGGTATCAGAGGGAGTCCTGTTTGTGCCCAGGTGTTTTGCCTGGCTTTGTGGTGTGGAGATCTTTTCTATTTGAGAGTGCAGGCTTCCAAATGACAGTCTTGGTGGAATGATCTCTTCTACTTCCATGGCTTTCCAGTCTTTTTTAAAATCTCTATGGCTTCCTCGTATGTTCTGTGTTGATGGGGTTTTTCTCTATAGTGGCTAGGGTTTTAGTGCCAACTTTGAAGTTTGATGTTGTGACCTGTGGTTTTCCAATGTGTTGGACTATGAGGAGGTGTGTTCCGCTTTTTTACTGCATTTTTTGTGTTCATCAGGCGGGTCCTTATTCTTTCTCTTAGTCTGTCCAATGTATGTGGCCGTGGCATGTTGCAGCAGGGAACTTCGTAATGTGCCTTGGTTTTCCAGGGTCAATTTGTCTTTGGGGTTTATTTTAAGGATGGCTTGCTTATTTTTTTGTCTGTTTTGAAGGCAGTCTTGATGTGGATGCCTGTGTAGTATCTTACTGGAATTCTTGTCTGTAGTAACCTCTTATGTAGGGCAAGACAGCTTGTTCATAGGTCTGTTTGGGTCTTCTAGGTCTCTGTTATGTCTTGGTGTGTTTTGTGGATCAGGGTTGGTGATTTTGTTTTTTTGGAAGCCATGTGGCTGTCATACTTCAGTCAGGGTGGCAAATAGGTTCAGTCTTTATATGTGTATTATCTGTCCAGCGTTTGGTTACTGGTAATTAGTGTCTCTCTCACCGCGCCAGAATGTGTTTGGTGGGTGGTGGATTGGGTGTTGAGGTAGCGGTTGGTGTGTGTTTTTTCTTTTGGTATATGGTGTGTCGCCAGTGTGCCATCTTGTTCTTTTGTAGATTAGTACATCTAGGGAATGGTAGTTGCTTTTGTTTATTTCCGTTTCCCATGGTGAACTTGATTTTGGGTGTGTGTTGTTTAGGTGTGTATTAGGAAATTGTTTAGGTTTTCTTTTTCCAATGGGGCAAAATCACAAATGTGTCATCGATGTATCTTAGCCATAGTTTGGGTTGTGTGGTGGTCATTAGCGCAGGGCTCTGGTTCGAATTCTTCCATGAACAGGTTTGAATGACTGTTGTTATCTTCCTATCGGGCTCCTTCAAATTTGTTGTATCTTTGTCCTGTTATATGAATTATGTGTTGGTTAGGCAGTGTTCTGTTAGTTCCATGAGGTTTTTAGCTGGTTGGGGTATTTTATTTTTTGATATTTCCCAAGAAGTTTCTTTTATTGGGAGTTGAGTGAATAGTGAAGCCAACGTCGAACTTAAGAGATCTTCTTTGTTCGCACGTGTTAGATCTTTGATTCATTTCTAAGAGTGGTATGAGTTTTTGTAATAATGAAGCTGCGGTTTCCAGCATGTGGGCTGTAGGTTGTTTTGCTAAGTATTTAGCTAGCTTTTTTGGTAATGGTGCTCCTAATGGAGCTGACTGATGGGTCTGAGGGGTATTGCCTTCTTTGTGTATTTGTTGGGAGGCTGTATAATTTGGGGCATCTAGAAGATTTTTCTCATGGGATGATCGGTCTGTTGGATTTCTAATTGCTTTAATGTGGCTGGTTTATAATTTTATTCTGGTTTATCTTTTTTTAGATATTGTTGGTTTGGGTCTGTGTTATAGGTTCTGTATGTCGAGTCTTGGAGTAGGTCTGTCAAATTTTGTTCATAGTCTTTTTACTTGTCCATTACTACCTGTGGCATTTCCTTTGTCTCTGTGGAAGTATTATTTATAGCTGTTATCATTTTCTAGGGTTAGGCTGTAACTGCTCTGAATTCATCTTTTTGCAAATTATTTTTTTGGGTGGTTTCGTTGATGCATTAAGGATGTGAGTAACCTTGAAGTGTCTTATTCTGTCAGCTTCATCTGTATTTATTTTGGTTAGGTGGATTCTACTGCACATTAATGATGAGATTTCTGTTGGGGATTTTTTTGGGTGCTATGGCATAATTGGAATCCTGTCTGGATAGGACATGCTGTTTCGTTTTTTGTTGAGTTCTCCTGTTGTGAAAACCCCAACCCACAAGAAGTCATCAGAGAAGCCATCAGAGATTGAAGATAAAAGACCTGGTACAGCATGACATAGAAGAGATGATTCCACGTAGGATGACTGTCAAATGCTATTTGGAAAACGCATGTCAATCTCAATACAAAATTCCAATGCCACAAAACAGAACACGAACTCCCGTGTATGATGCCTCCAACTTCAAACCATGCCCCCACACCTGAGCACAGAGACAGATTTCTGAATGCCTTGCGAGAACCTCAAACACCCGCCCCCACCAGGCACCGCCAGGCATTCTGAGCACCAGACAAGACTCCCTCATTGAATGCTACAACTGGGCATAAAGACAACCCCCACACCAGCACAGACAGATCTCCCTCTGAATACGCGCCCAACTCAAACAGCCCTCGCCCACCAGGCACGCAGCGTGAAACCCCATCTTAGCCTAAATGAATATGGGCAGGTATGCTAATGAGGAATGACGCCAGGCTGTTCCTTTCACACTGGAGCAAGCTGCCATGAAAAGCCTTCAACAGCAAGTATATGCAGAGTGTTGCCAGCTCAAATCTAAATCAAAATACATGGACAGAAGAAACCAGAAACACCAATCAATTCAAACTCCAAGTCCCATGAAACACAGACGGCAGGCTCCTAGCCAATCAGAATGGACCGAGCCTGCAAATTTTAAAAACCAGGAGCTGTGAGACCCACAACACTGTAAGCAGAAGCCTGATGATGGCAGATGAGATTTCTGCTGAAATTGTTCTACAACTTTTAACAAGCACTACAAATGACGTGGGATAATACCCCGAAGGAAGCCTAAACAAGCATATATATAGGTATTATGTTCTTGTTTATATTTTGTCATTGATTCAAAGTGTATCATATATTATATATATATATATATATAATATATATTATATATATATATGGATATCATATAATAATTAAGTGTGTGTGTGGTGTGTTGTTGTTTTTTTTGAAGTCGCGCCTCTCTTCCCCTAGGGGAACGGGTTACTTGCCATTTGTGCTGTTTTAGCTATCCTTCGGGTATTATCCCACGTCATTGTAGTTCTGTTAAAAGTTGTAGCAACGTTTCAGCAGAATTTCATCTGCCATCATCAGGCTTCTGTATTGCGAGTTAGTTCCTAGTTTCAAATTTGAAGGCTGTCCATTCTGATTGCTAGGCCTGGGTCTGTGGTTCATTGGACTTGGAGTTTTGATTGATTTGGTTGTTTCATGGCTTTCTCTTCTGCTCTGTTTTAGTGGCTTTGATTGCTGGCAACCAAACTCTGTTTCTTGTGTTGGGAGCTTTCAGTGCAGCTGTGGTGCTTCATGTGAAAAGGTCATCGTGCTGCTGATATTTATGGTAAAGCTTAGTGTTTCTGCAGCCTGGGTGCCTTGGGTGGGCGGTCGGTTAGAGTTGGAGCTATCAGAGGGGCGACTGTTTGTGCCCAGGTGTTTCGCGCTTGTGGTGTGGAGAATCTTTTCTGATTTAGATGCAGGCCTTCCAAATGATTGACAGTCTTCTGGAATCATCTCTTTCTATCATGCTGTCAGGTCTTTTCTCATTTCTATGGCTTCTCTGATTGAATTCCTGTGGCTGGGTTTTCTATAGTGGCTTCAGCGGTTTTTAGTGCCATTGAAGTTGATGTTGCTGACCTGCTGGTTTTTATGTGTTGGATCTAGTGAGGAGGTGTGCTTCCAGCTTTTTTACTGCATTTTGTGTTCATCTAGGCGGGTACTTTATTCTTCTATTGGTCGCTGTTCATGTATGTGGCCGGGCATTGATGCACAGGGAACTTCGTATATGCCTTGTTTTCCAGGTCAATTGTCTTGATCGGTGGTGTTTTGGTGTTGAGGCAGTTTTGATGGAGCCTTTATACTTACTGAGTTTCGTAGTCCGACTGAGGCAGACACTGTCCATAGGTATTGATCTTCTTGGTAATGTCTGTCGTTTTTTCGTGCACACGGTATGCCCGACTCTAGATCTTGTGACGACATGTCAGTTCATGTCCGTATGATCTTACATGATTTCGTCAGGTGTTTAGTACCTGCTTATGTTGCCGAGAGGCCAGGTGCACGTACTGTTCCAGTATGGTCTTATTATGTCTTATTAGCTCCTGATCGTACGGTGAATGTTTGTCTGAGATTAGCGATGTGGACGTGATTTGTTTTGTGTGGAGGTCCATTGGCTGTCAGATCGACTTAGTCATGGGCCTAGTATCTATTATATTGTATCCCTAGCGTTTTTTCCAGGAACTATTAGTGTTCTCTCGCACACATGTGATGGCGAGCCGTGAGAAGGGATCCATGTAGGTGAGTTGTGAGGATTAGTCTCTCTGCGTTGTGCGGAATGCGTAAGATGTTGAGAATATCAGAACAGGATCAGAGGATACCAGACTGAAATGATGGCAGATGAGTTGGCTGCGTGAACGGTATGGCCATGACACTTACGAACACGTATCAATGTACGCGTGGATACTGAGAACACTACGATTCAGCACCACACACCAGGAGACTGAACACACACACACACACACGACACATATATATATAAGTTTTTCGCGGTACTTACATGTGTGCTGTTCAGCTTCCTTTCGGGTATTATCCCACGTCACTGTAGTGCTTTTAAAGTTGTAGCAACGTTTCAGCAGAATCACATCTGCCATCATCAGGCTTCTGTGTTGAGTTCATATGAAATTGAGTTCATACTGTCTGAGTTCATAGATTCATGGATTCCATTTCAAAAAAATTCAAATACAAAGCCAAAGGATCTTCCTCCCCCTTTCTGGCATCTTCCTTTCTGTTGTTTTTTAAGTCTGATCTTCAATTCCTCCAGGCGAGTAATGACATTTTAAGACTTTTGAACAAGCGCTACGCCGATTGACTTTAAGTAAAAACAGTGAAAAGAAGGACAAAAACAATGCCAAAAATCTTTTTTTTTTAAATCACCAAATGGTCCCAGACTGTTTCTTCTTGTTTCTTTCCTTTACTTTTCCTTTCTGTTGAGTTTACTGTATCTTTTAATAAGATTTCAGTTACAGTGTATCCTCGGAGTCTTTCAAAATTTTCATTGTTAATCCTCTTTATTTTTCCAGGTGGCACTCCATTTTTCATTATTCCAAGTCCCATCTTTTTGCCCCACTCTTATCCTTTTTAGGGGTTTAAAATGACCAGAAAAAAAAATCTTTATTCTCTCGTTTTAAAACAACTTAGATTTCAGCTTAAGGTTGCCTATTAGTGTCAAAGTAAGATTAATTATAAATTTCTTTCCATACAATTTTGTAATTTGTCAATATAAAGGTAAAAAA
>BHFT01072256.1:0-16332 GCA_004320025.1 Laticauda laticaudata
TTTTGAGCGCGGAAACAACGGATGCAACATTTTTCTCGTCCGTTGTGTCCTTTTTGCATCCGTTGGGCAGTGTGACACGGCCTTAAGATCCATCTGTATTTCTTATATTACAGAATGACGCTGGATGTGACATCCTCACTTTCGACCAGATATTCCCTCCATTACTTGAAACAGTCTTGATAGGCATTGCTTGTAAATGTTACATCACAACTGTGTTCCCAGCCTCAGTGCTAGCAGTTTGCTAAGGCTGTAGCACAGGACAACAGGCCTGGTACCATCAAATGATACACTGCCCAGTTCTGCTCCAAAGATTTCTATTAGGCTTGTTTCTAGCATAAGCAGATAGGATGATATTATTGCGTCACAACATTTCAATATTGCAGACATAAATTTATGGGAAGGGTGATGCAGCCTTGTCCAGCCACTGCAGATTTTCAGCTATAGTAACAGTGGAGAGATTCTGCAGGCAGAGCTCTTTGTTAAGGAATATTCCTAGACAGTGACAAATACAAAGAAGATAGAAGTAAAAACAGATTACCAATTAGTGTATTCATTCAGAAATTATGCAGGTGTACCTTCACCGTGGAGGAGAGTGTTGTAACCTACAAGAAGCAATGCAGTTGCATTTCTGTTCCAGCTGCTTCTAAGTACTGCAATATAAATTACTAAAGGCTGCAATCTACAAATTACAGAGGCAGTCCTGTGGCTTTCAATGTAGTCCTTTATCAAGAAGTGATTTGTAGTTTACAATTGGAAGGAAGGAAGGAAGGAAGGAAGGAAGGAAGGAAGGAAGGAAGGAAGGAAGGAAGGAAGGAAGGAAGGAAACCATTTTAGAACATATACTCTCCCAAATCAACAGTGTTCAAGAAAACTGCAGAAGAAAAGACAATAAGGAAAATTAGAAACTAAATTTCTTTGACCTGTTTTAACAAATACCCATGCCAGAAGTTTTTGCTTTCAGGCATGATAAGAGGTGAGTCCTGGGAACGTATTGACAAATCAATCCAGCAAGAATTCCAAGCAAAGATCTCATGTATCTTTGATCTCATGTATATTATCTATCCAAAGAGCTCTATGGGCCTTCAGACTGTTTTGTTTGTAGTTCTTGTGTGCACTAAATATTAGAGATCTGTGACTCCAGGATTCAAAGCCCTCATAAAAGAAAACAAATTACTACCAATGAGGAAGAAACAAGGAAGCCAGTATCTTTCCATCTACACAATATAATGCCATGGTTATGACCACTGATAGTGGTAGTGTACTGTCAGTGGTTAAAGTGCTTTCCAGGGTTGTTTTCAATTACAGAGTATAAAATATCATGTCTCTTCATTCACCAAAATTGGGGGAATATGGTGGTGGGAGGAAAATCTTAAGACTCTTAGATATTTTATTTAAAAGAAGTTGCTAAGAAGGGTTTATACTTAACTTCTGTAAAGCAACTGACTCCAGTTTTAAGGCTTGGAGAAAGCCCAGCAAAAATTAAATATGACTAAGTTTCATTTACAATAACAGAATGAGACTCTGTCTCAACTCATTAAGTTCTATTGATTTCCAATAGTTTAGCCAGGATTAATCTTTGCTGGTTGATATCCACTGTGCTGTAACAAACAGTTTGAAAAGGCTGTTTTTAATATCTGATTGTTTCTAGCTTATTGCTGTTGTTAATGAGCATGTAACAACTTTTCCAACTGTTATATTTATTTGGAACCACAAATTGAAAGATAAATCTAAATATTACCATCATCCTCTTTGAAGCAACAATGATATATAAGTGTGTGTGTGTATGTGTTTGAGTGTATGTGAATGAGGTGGGAATTGTCATCAAAATAGCATTGTGACAATATAATGACAAACTCCCTCCATTGCAATAGAAATTCTTTTTTCTAGGATGCAATTTCAAGGCTGGAGCCCTTCCAATACACTCAAAACTGTCACTTCCAAAGTCAAAGGAGCCATTCCAAGATCCTCTAATTTTGTACGAAGGCAAAAAGATGTAATAATTACAGTTACAGACATAATGGTTTAAAATATAAGTATACCTAAGACCATACTACTTGCTTGCTCTTCATCCAGGCTGGAATATTTCCCCAGGACAATTTCACAATGCTCCTTTCTTGATACTATTTTTGGTTTTTACATTAGATTTGTGCTCAACAGTCCTCCAAACAGCTTTTCAAATATAGAAGTGCCATCTATAAAGTTAGACATGTGATCTACTTTAGATGTTGCTTCAATGCATGTCTAATATTTGCAGTAGGTCAGTATATGTTTCCAATTTCAATTCTAGAACAGTTATGCTAGTTGGGAATTATAGCCAAACCTCCAGATATTGAGAAAATCTGATACAGATTCTGCATACAGAATGAAAAAAAAATATTGTTCTAAAATGACGTCATCCATTCATCCATCCTTGCTGTTCTCTGTACAAGGATTCCTTTCTCAGAACATCTACATACGATATTTATCTCTGTTCCTGAAATATTTCCTGAAAATCCTTTTTTCCCCCTAAACCTTATGTCTTACAACTTCTGAGACTCCAATTATTCTGTAACCTTAAAATATCTTCATGCAAATTTGAAGGATGAAAATTATATCAGCTGGGACTTCGCTGGTTTAAAAAAATGGGATCAAGGCTAGAAAAAAGCATATCCCTTTTCATCACACTGTAGCCATCAGTGTGGCAAGCCCATCAAAGAAACATCATTCAGTCACAATACGAAACCTGCTATGTCCTAACTAATGAATAGTCAACCAGAAGATGATCATGGACAATTGTTTTTATACATGGCAACTGCAAACAGACAATCACAGGCACAAGGATGGAAGAATAAAAAAGCACTCATAATGGAAGAATGGATTGTGACAATGGCTGAGTTTGCAGAAATTGTTAAATTGACTTGCTTGGTTAAGATGGGAATTACAATTACTTTTATAGAAGAAAGGACACCCTTTATGGATACTTTGCTGAAAATGGATAAAAACAAGCTGATGATTTCAGGAATTATTGATGAAAAAGATCTGTTTATGGGAAGAAGGCAACCATGATATGTAATTTCAGAGGGTGGAGATAGCAATTATTAACTGCTGTGGAGATAGATTTGTAACTGCTGTAAAGAAGACTAAGAAGGCATTTCTTTGTGTATCTTTTTCTTTTGTTATCTTTTGTGTTTTTATTTTATTTTCCCACTTTTTCTTTTATAATTCTGCAGGTTTTTTAACTCATATAAAATCTTCTTATAATAAAAATTACTTTTGAAAAAGAATCTGCTTTTGTCCCTCCCTGCATAATTCAATCCTCATGGGATATTCCTGTCAGGAAGTAAAATCTGCTTTGAGGAAAGGGTAATTAAAGAGCGAGTGAAGAATCTTTTTGTGCATTTATTTCCAATCTGTCATTTCTCTTTTATGTATCTCCACTGCTTTCTTTCCAGTTTCTACCCACTCCCATCAGGATGCCAGGTGCAGAGTTCTTCTTGGAAAGGGAGGTGCAGTAATACGCATTAGACTGTAAACTCTTTTGAGGCAGAGACTTGAAGGCAAGAGCTTTCATTGAATATCAAATGCACAGATAATGTCTGTACATCAGATTCTAATCACATGGTTTAGGATTAATATATATCATGAAACTGGTTGGGAATCATAGAGCTCTAAACCAGCACATTTGGCAATTACAGGCAGAGGTTAAAAAAAAACAAGATGGCAGAAGTTCTACCAAATTTTACCTGTGTAGTGGCATAGATTAAAAACAACAAGCAAAGCTTCAATTGCATCATTGTGGCCTCCATCTTCTCTTTTTTGGACTACACACTGTAGACACCCCTCATTACATGTTAGAAATGCCAAAAAGACAGAGAGACAACTGAACACTCATTGCAGATTCTGAGCCAGAATTTGAGGAAATTTGAAGTGAAAAAGGTGGAAAGCTCTCATTTGTGATTTTAGTTTTCAGGAGGATATCAGCAGATTTTTCTAGTAGCTTCTATTTCTACTAGCTATTTGAGGCTTGCAACCAGAGTTAGATTTCCCTGCAAATGTCTTATGATGCTATATCATAAATTAGCAGCATCAATGGTATGTGTAGAATGAGGGAACTGCCTTGAAGAATACAATTGCCCCCATCCATTGCTTGGAATGTTATATTGTAATGACAGATTTGGGGGAGAGGAACAAGGGACATAAGAGCAATAGTGACTTGTGAACAGTGATTCTATGCCCACCTCCCCACCCCCAATGTTTTGCATGAATGCATGCATTGGTCATTGTCTAAGTAATGTCAAGCTTGGTTTGGCCTTTTACTCATTACACAAAATAACAGAAGAAAAAATGAAGATTGCAAACCTTTTCTCAAGGATTAAATGATATGTAGAAAATGATCAGTTGATTCAAAAGCAGGAACAGAAATTCAAGTTCCTATTATCTTTGTTCAGCTATCATTATCCAGCCACATTCTAGTCATGAAGAGTCCTTTGTAGGACTCCATAGTTTACCATAGTATTTCCTAAGATAACACCCACAATATTGAGAGACATAAAAGGAGCCTCTCCCCAATGATTGCATTACTTTTGGCAAGGGTTTTGTCACCAGAAAATCCTTTCATTCCAGCAGCATCCTTTGGTTAGCTTTGTACATGTTTCTTACACGAATACTGATAAATCCACAATATTATCATGGAACAGGTCTAACCTATATGTGGCATTCTGAATTTTCAACAGTTACTTTTTCAGTTTTGGTTTCCTATCCTTTTAAGACCTTGTTTCCTTCCTTTTATATATTGCTTTCCTGGCACAATGAATTGTAATTCTTGGACACATTTCACAAGCTGTGGCTCTTCTACTGTGCAGAGTGCAAGTTTGTCTTTCAGAGAGAAATTTTAGAAGCTGTACAAAAAGTTAACAAGTAACCTTTGGACTCTGATGTCCAGCTTAGGTGCTAGTTCCTGCAGAGTAGAAAATTTACATGCAAATCCAATTTATTTTCAATAATCATATAATTGAATTTGCAGCCCTTTAAACCTCAGCAGGTATAAAATTAGCACTAACTTCCCCCAACAGAAAATGTGCTCCTCAACATTTTTTGCTGTTCCATGACTAATATTGAGAGAGAAAGAAAGATTCTCCATGCAGCCAAAAATCAAAAGTTATTTGTGCTCATATTTTTGGTTTCCCCCCACCCACCCTAATTTATTCTACTTGAAAATCAACTGGAACAGAAGGACATACGGTTTGAGTGTTGGGGGAGATGGTGGAAGAAATATGCATTCATGCCGAAGAGAAATAATGAAATGAACATACAGAGGGTGAAAGAGCAGTGTAGGTGGTTTGTCATTGTGATTATAGGTAACTTTGTAAAGCTTTCCCATTTCTAAGCTTTGTCAAGCAGTGGCCTCAAGCTCTCTAGATTTTCTCACTTGGAAATATGAACTTGGAGCACAGTAATGATCAGAGAAAATCAAGCTGAACAACATGAAGTCATGTTTGGTCTTCCCAAAAATAAAGATGGATTTAATTATTTATTATACCTATTGCAAAAGAGTATGTACTAAATGGCAAATCAGATATGAATACTATAAACTTAAAGGTTCAAGCTGTTCTATTGCTATATATTTTCACTGGCATAATCTTTAAAAAAAACTGAAATGAGGGAAGGTTGCATTTTTACTTCTGAGATACATAGCCCAAAGCAAGTAACCACAGCCTTTCAGTCTTGGGTTCTTCTATCATAAAATAGCAATAACATGATTCAAGCTGAAAGCAATAATGCACTTTCACACTCCTAAATGATATTCACACAACACAGGGGATATGGCTGTATACTGGAGATTAAACATTTTAATGGAGGATAAATCTAGCCCTGTTTATTAGCATTAACAATAACATTTAATACTTATATAGCACTTCACAGTGCTTTACAGCCTTCTCTAAGTGGTTTATGAAGTCATCATATTGCCCCCCACAATCTGGGTCCTAATTTTACCCCCCTTGGAAGGATGGAAGGCTGAGTCAACCTTGAGCTGGCAAGAATTGAACTGCTGGTAGTGGACAAAGTCAGCCTGCAATACTGCAATCTAACCACTGCGCCACCATGGCTAACTAAGTACATGAAGTCACCATTAGTTGCTGGGGTAGATTACTGGATTCTGTTTCTTTCACACATAGACTTTGCCTATGAGCTTTACAGAGGTCTTATTGACAACTGCTGGCCTAAATGAACTTTTAGCCTGACCTAGAATAGAAATGTATATTATTCTTTTCTTATACTGCTTCCATGATTTTGATTTTGATTTTTAATGTTTTTTGTGTTTTTGCACTGAGAGAACAAGGACTGTGATAAACAGCTCACTGTATAATGCACCATTCCTCAGCTTCAGTAGGGAACAACTGAAGCCAAAGTAGATGTTATGGAAACAGCCAGTTTGTTCGCTCAGTCTAAAAATGGAATGAAAACACTAGTTTTATAGCAAAAACATTGCATAGGTGAGAAGAGTCGATGCTCCTTCGCACTTGACCTTCCCATGCTCCTTCATTTCTGACAATTTCTCTCCATCTTACATAAGAGTAGGACAGACAGAATAAACAGACAGACACACATTTGGATACAGTTTACACATGAATGGAGCAGACTCAGAGCAAACGTATACCTTCATGAAAGCAACAATAAAATATTTTGCCCTGACTTTAATATTCATCAGTATTTTACCTCAGATTATCGCTGAATATTGAGGTTGTTAACTGACAAAATGATCTAGCTTTGCAGCTATGTGACAATGAATCCAAGGCAAATGCAGAGGAAAAACTGTCCTATGGATAACCAATTATAAGTTCTTTGAATGTGGGCTTGATGCCACCCTACCCTTCAATCAGCACACTAAATTTGACTAAAAAAAAGATCAGAAAATCAAGCCAGTTAATCCTGGAACTCAATCTGTCCAGCTTTAACTTTATTCCAAAGAAACAATACGT
Source organism: Laticauda laticaudata (assembly GCA_004320025.1). Lineage (NCBI taxonomy): Eukaryota > Metazoa > Chordata > Lepidosauria > Squamata > Elapidae > Laticauda > Laticauda laticaudata. Next base: position 6,960 of record BHFT01072256.1, read on the forward strand.
TATATCATGTGCCTTCTGCTTCACTTTCAAAAGCATGCCCTTCCTTTAGACTGCCTTTCAATATCTTTGGGTGAAGATGCTCCCCGGAGAACAGTTACTTGACTTCTATTCTGCGCCTGGAATATTTAGAGGAAATTGGCAGAAGAGAGGATTGATGCTTATATATACATCACTGACCTGAATTTTACAGGCAGTGGGGAACAGTAGAAATGAAAAGAAGTAAATCAGAGCGTTGAGATGAACAATGTGGCGCCATTACCTCCATTGATTGTCTTTCAGCACTGAATCAGTGTTAGATTCAGTGCTGAAGGCCCTGTCACATGGACCTGCAAAGGCAGTCAAAGTCATTCATATCCAGATAGTCCTCGACTTACAACCACAATCGAGACCAATATTTCTGTTGCTAAGTGAGATATTTGTTAAATGGAGCTTTGCCCCCATTTTATGACCTTTCTTTCTACAGTTGTTAAATGGATCCCTTAAGTTGTTAAATTAGTAACATGGTTGTTAACTGAATCTGGCTCCCCCTTTGACTTTAATTGTCAGAAGACCACATAACCCTGAGACACTGCAACAGTCATAAATATGAGTCAGTTGCCAAGTGATTGAATTTTGATCACATGGCCATGGGGATGCTGCAATGGTTGTAAATGTGAAAAATAGTCATAAGTCACTTTTTTCAGTGCCATTGTAACTTCAAATGGGCACTAAATGAACTTTGTAAGTCAAGGATTACCTGTATATTGAGGCGAAATTTTTTCAGTGATACAGAATTTCAGTGACTTCAGCTCTGCGGTTAACGGCTGTAACTCAACTCTTTTGAATAGTGACTCCAGCTTGCATTGACTAGCAGCTTGGTCGCCTCAATTTGCTAATCCCATCCTCATCACCAGTATTAAGTCGGTAACTGAGAAACGGAGGTGACAAGAGTTAAACTTCAGCGGGGCAGCTGGCTGACTCCGCCTGACAGCTCCCTTTTATACTCAGCTGTCAAGCGGCTCAGCCAATAAGAGCAGTTCACACTCCTACTCAAAGCTCGGACCAGAGGGAAAACTTTAGCTAGAATGCAACACAGATCATTCATTGCTTTCTTGATTTAGATCTTGCCTTTCCTCTTAAGGAGTCCTAGAAGTGTACATGGAGACCTCTTCTTCATTTTGTCTCCAAGAGATCCTGGCTGTTGAAATGGATTGGAGTGAAGAAAAAATGGTCACTTGGTGAGTTTCCATGGTTGAGGATGAACTTGGGTTGCCCTGATACTAGTTCTGCCTAGTGAAAATATATTATTTTGCTGATTTTTTTAAATGGATAAGAATGTTAAATGTACTTACTATTTCATCAGCTACTATCCTACTTAGTTATTATGCAACTTCCATTTCTTTCTGAAATTGGCTATTTTTCTTGTCTTTCAGCATAATGTCTTTCAGATTCTAAGTTATTCTGGCAATGTTACATTATAGTATTGTGTAACAGTGTTAGCTGAATTTTAATCAGGATGTAGCTTTTTTTCTAATCTTAGAGTATTTTTACTCTCTCTCCTTACTTGCCCTCATGCCTTCTACTCCAGTTGCCGGGGCACCTCAAACATTTTTCTTCTCTGTCATCCATTCTGTTGCTAGCTTTAATTAAAGCCTCTATTTCCCATGAAGCATTTCCTACATTTGTTAATGCTGGATTTCCATATCAAGGATAGAGAGATAGACACATAAACACAAGCACACAAAGTAACTTCATTAGTTGAGAGCTAACAAGGAATGTAACTACCAATTTGGAGTCCCAGATTTAACATCAACTGTCGTACGCAGCAGCTGTCACACAGCTCTTGAAGATTCTGTTTCTCGAAAATAAAAACTATTCTACTAATAACATCAGAAAAATCAACAAAGCCTCTCATCCTACTGTGCATCCTGCTGCCAGCAAACCTTCCATTCCACATCTTAACTTGCTTTATTGTTTGTTTTTTTTTCTGCTCTGTTGAGAACCGGCCCATGACATTTTCCCACCTGAGGCACAGAAGCATATGGCATCTTCTACCCAAAAGTCAAAGTATGTAATACCCAAAAGAGTATTGGGACCTGAGGCAAAAAAAAGAAAAGAAAACTCTTCACAAGCACCCTTCTCCTTCCTTGATAGTAGAAATACAGTAACAATATGTTAAATAGCTCAAAAATGCTTCCTGTTCCATAATACCCCCATACAGCTGCTTGAGGCTCTTGTCTCGTTCTGCCTATTGCTAAGACTGAAACTTTATCGTGCCATTATACATTACAATTACACATACCTCATATCTATGGACTAAGCTGGTACTTTCATAATGAAATTTGCTTTATGACTCGTAAATTTATCACATCTGAATTCCTTCCTTTCTCAAGGAGTAAATTTTGGTCTCAAACAAAACTGAAGAGAAAGAGAAATTTTCCACCTGGGGAGAGACCACAACCTTAAATTCCCACATCTCATCCCTAATCTTATCTGTTTTTACTCAATGGCTCTCTTCCTGGCTGGCTTGGGATTGGACCACTCTCTCCTCCGCATATCATTTCTGTCATATTCATAAGAACTTTTCAAACTTGAAACTAGATAATTGATACATGATAAATATAACTGGTTCCAATCACCATATCATTTCAGGATGGTTGCACAAATGAAACACAATAGAACAAACTTAAATATATATTTCTTCTTTTCCCCTTCTTAACAATCAGTGGCTCTTAAGCATTGTGGGTGGGAATAGCCTTCTACTGATTGATGAATGTCAGAAAAATAGAGATATTTTCAACACTGCTGACATTTTCCTTTTTTTCATGGGTGCAGCTTGGATACATTAAACAGTCACACTTGGGGGGAAATGCCTTGGTGCATATGGGCTCTGCCGCTGTGATGTACTACCTTATTTTAGGAGTAAGCAGAATTTAGGTGTCTTGTCTGTCTATTAATTTTAGACTGATGTTTTACTAGAATCTTAAGAACTTCTACTTGGAATTTGGTACCAAATACATATATTCAGAACTAGAGCACTCTGAATTAAGAAATCTAATTTAACTATCAGACATGAGCAGAACTCATTACACTTATATGCAAATATGTACGCCTAGTTGCCTCAAATCAATAATAGTAATGTGGTACAATGGGCAACAATACAACCTCAGAAACCTTCCTTAGTGCCCATCACAATGTCAGTGTGCTAGACATTTATTTATAAGTATTTTTATACCACCCAACTCAATACACTGGATATTGTTGGATGTTCAAAACACATGAATAACCAACTTCCTTCTGACTCATGATTGCCATTACCAATGAAACTAGAACTGCAGAGGCTTTTGTTTAAATATCATTATCATCAACTTCATTAACAACACTCATCCACTTACACTATTATGATACAGGCCTTTTCATTGGTGAAGTTACTGAAAGCAAGGATGTTAGCAACATCTATATAGGATTGTTGTGGGATAAAAAGGCCATCCTAGGACTGTATAGTTACCACCAGGTAGCAGAAAGTGTTGAGTCAAAATTTCACAGTTTCATTTGGGTATGAATTGGGTTCTGTGCAAGACATATGACATTGCCAGTTTTGAGATAAGATGTTATTTTTGGAGACTCTTGACAGGTGAAAGGTTTTCTTCTTGGAACTAGAGCCTAACTTTTCCAAGAGGTAGAAGATAATATTTATTTTTTATTTCATGGCTATTTTTAAAGAAACAGATTTTTCTCGGTTCTGCACTGAGGTTCTTATTTAAGGGGTGCGTAGAGATAAACCACTGGGTGGGAAATAGAGTGGCAAATATTCTGGATTGCTAGTTAGTTTAATAATTGCTAATAGCGTCATTACTACCCCCTGAAAATTATACTAAAGAAATAAGTAATATGCAGATGGGGGTTGTGTGAAAGAATTACAGACTCTGCGTTGATAGTTGAATCAACTTGAACCAAACAAGTCCACATGTTTCCAATTTTTTGATTCTGTATATATCACATTTCATAGATCTCATGATTCCAATAAAATACAAAACAAATTGAAGCTCCCTCCCTTTGAGATCCTCTGGAGAGACAGAAAAAGGGTGCCAGAATGGAATGTAGTTTTGCTGCATGGCATAACTAATTCTTGTAAAGTTAAAGGAAATTGGAAATGCTAATGCCAATGCCAATAGCTGGTCAAGGGGGGAGTGGAGGAAAGAATGGAAAAAGAAAAAAAAGAGAGTGAGTGTAAGGGGATGGGAGAGATAAGAAGGGATAAAAAATAAGAGGAAATGGCTAAGGAATGGGGAGATAGAACAATATATCCTTTTTTCCCTCTTTCCCTCTCTCTCTCCCTCTTGCTTATCCTGCTATTTCCATGAGGAAAGCATTACCCACTTTCCTCCCATTATTAAATGGCTGTGCAGCTAGTTCTGGCTTGATAGATTCCTCAGCTAGGTTCACAGCAAAGGCCTGGGCCTGGGATTGGTACTGGGCTTCCCTTTGCACTTCTGGCATGCATATTCCATGGCTGCTCTGTTGAGAAACATCTAAGAATCCCTCCCAGTCCTTCCTACTGAATCCTCACTCTGTTTTTAGACTGGAAAACCACAAGCTCCCTTTCTCTTTGCAAACAAACAGGGTCTTGAGGCAGAACAGTTGCCTCGGTCCTGGCACGCAGAAGCCTCAATGAGCCTTTGCCCTTGTGCTATTCATATTATTTACAAGGCTTGCTATCACCAGCTAACCCAGGCATCAACACAACACAAGTCAATCCTGAGCAACCTCCTCTCCTGCTAAAATAAGTGACCCATTTGAGACAGAAACACTTCTGCAGATTTACGTTTATTCCAGTCATACATACATAGCATTAAAACAGCATTTAAGTTTTATCTAGGAATATAAAGGAAATACCTTGAGAGTCTCTCTTTTGTTCCTTTACATTAAGAATGTTTTTAGTGTTCATTAGGTTAAAAGGGTCAGGGAAGAAAGTGCTTTTAATTGTCAAGTGATGGTGTTTCTGTTCCATAGAGCTACCTTCTCCAATCTCACCCTGTTCAAAAGTGATATATGGTAATTTTCATCATATTGACTTGCTGGATGGTGGGACTTCCATCACAAATTCATATCAAATTCACATTACTTAACATATAAACCCTTTGTTTTCCTCAGCTCTTGCCGAAATAAAGGTGAGACTCCACTATTATGTCATCAACTTAATTTCTTCTCCTTCTCTGTAAACCCAGCCTGTATATAAGGGGTATCAAATTCATGTCGTCACAGCGGCATCTCGTGAATATCGGGATTTTCCCCCCTTCACTAAAATGGGCGTGGGCATGGCCAGCACGTGATACATCTAGCCTGTGGGCCTGGAATTTGACAGGCCTGCTGTAAAGGAAGGTCAGATAGAAACAAGCTGGACCAGAGCATTTTAAGTAGTACCAACAACTTTATGGAATACCCTTCCCCCGTGAATATGGGAATTCGCTTCACTGAATGAAGTGCTCTTGAATCAGGAAGCATTCCCTTCCTAATTTTGCACATGAATAATTTTGTATACTGACTTGTCATAGTATATTCTTTGTTATTATATTAATGCTGTTTTAACTGATTGTAACTTGTTGTGATTTAACAATATTTATTGTTTATACAATAATTTATTATTATTGTATGGTAAAGCACTATAGTCTAGCTTGCCAGCAGTGTCTGTGAGTATAAGTGTCATGATAAATAAATAAATGCTACCTTGGAAGAGAAGTAGAGAACCAGTGTGAGAATATATTGACAAAATCACAATTCAGGATTGTGTGAGAGCATGAGCATTTATTTTTAATAGAGAACCTAGAGCATTCCATGCAAATATATCTTATATTTTATTCTCTCTCTCTCCCTCCCTCTCACCCTCCCTCTCCCTCTCCCTCTCCCTCTCTCTCCTTCTTTTCCCTTTCTAACATTCATATGCCATCTATTCTTATGACTCTATGTGTTGTATGACATTTTGACAGTTTAGCTTAATATTGTGATTAGAGGAGTGCTGAAAAGCAGGTAGTAAGGGAGGAGCATAGAAGACAGGGAACGGAAAGCTACCATACTGATAGGAATATGAAGGGATTTATATATGGAGAGAAGTGGATTAGAAGGGAAGTAGAGGAAGATGGAGAAAACAAAGGGGGTTGATATAGGGAGATACAGGAAGGGAAAGAGAGACAAAAAAAAAGAAAAAGGCAGAACAAATGAGCCTATGAGTGGGAGAGGTGGGGGGGCCAGTGAGAACTCAGAAGCAAATAAGCTGCAAGAAATTCTGAGGAAGTGAGAAAATAATTGCTACCCATTGTTATCTGTTAAGTTATTTCACTGTTTTTATTCATCACAAGGAGATGTGGGGGGAGAGAACTTTCTGTGTCGTTGGCAGAATTTCAAAAAAACAAACTCTTTAATGGGCCTGTATACTCTCCTGGCCTTTAATTGCTTAAATTAAAGCAATTAAAACCATAATTGCTATGAATGGTCTTCCTGTTACTCAGTTCTCAACCTGAATCAGGAAAGCATCACTTCCTGGTTTATTTCTTTGAGCAATTTGGGATAGCTAGATGCTTGAAATTATGAAACACAGTGACTGTTTCCCCCCATCCCACTTTAGAAAAATCATCAAAGTATTTCAGCAGTTCTTAGGAGATTTGTCTTAATCTTCCATTTGAACACTTATTTGGTTCATACGTGTTTGATTTCATCGGTGCCATTGCACTGAATGTTCTCCGGATGATTTCTGGAGTTAGCAAGTGCTGGTGGAATAATTAAGAGAAAGCTACAGCATCTATACGGCAAAGGAAGTTAACACAGTAGAGCCTCCAAAGGTGAGAAAGATTTCAAAGATTATTTTAGATCAGTGAGACACTACACAGCAAAGTGAAATGAAATAAAAAGTGACAACAGTGTTAGTGCAGCAACAGCAGCTTAAAAAGTCACGAGTATAAATACTTCTAACCTTTCTTAACACAAACAGCTTACTTCAGGGATGGATAAATCTGGTCTGTTCAATTTTACCTACTTATTAAAATAGGCATGAAGGATCTTCCTTTACTCAAAACTGTAATATTCATAATATTTGCATGAAGATTTGCATACAATGTAGGCATTTTGGTAAGCCGTTTTTGAAGCAATTTCCCCCAACAGATTGAATTATGTTCTGCATTTCCCCCAAATATACAATATATATGCCACTGCACACAATTACCTAACATTCCTACTTTCCTGCACTTCTTTTTAGTTTTAAACTGTAACGTGTTGATTTAACTGAGCAAGAGCAATGTAGTTGAAGTCAGATTGAGTACGTTCACATAAATATTTGGAGGAAATTTTTTTTTCCTGCTTTACTTCAAAAGCTCGAGTAAGATGCCCTTTAGCACCAGTTCTAAGACTTTCAGCTCTTGAGAATAGCTTCCTTTAAGCCTTGAAGCACTGCATTTCCCATGGTTTTCCTGCATTTCTGGCTAATAGTTGCTTGCAAAATTTCCACACATAAATCTCTCTCCTCAATGTGTACATTTCCTACATGTATTTGAGTTGGCAATGTTTTTTTTCTTTTTATCATTCTCCTATATTTCACCTTTAGTTTTTTATTCTCCTTAACCCAATGGAATGAAAGAAAGAAAATGTGGAATACATGGACTCAGGATACTCAGAATACATGGACTCAAAGCATACTCAGGATGCTTTGTTTATCTGTCAATCCCTACACCAGTAATAGAACTCTAAAAATAGGACAGAAATGTGGCTTTGTGGGAGAATCCAACAACAAAAAAGATTGGATGTGAAAATGGGCCAGACCCTGGCTGGGTTGAAGGAAAAAAAACGGAACTGAAAAAAAAATCCCAATCTGTTGAGTAGTGACTGCTAATTCCATTCTTAAACTGTCCTCCCACCTCCCCTTCAAAATAACCCTGACTAGAGCTGCTATTAAGAAAAAAAAAATCCAGAAATTAGGGTCTGCAGTTTTCCCACCTCAGTATTCTTTCCAACTAAGTCAGGTAAAGGGAGACCAGAGAATATACAGGCAGTCCTCAACTTATGACCAAAGTTGAGCCAAAAATTTGAGTTGCAAAGTGAAACATTTGTTCAGTGAATTTGCCTCAATTTTACAACCTTTCTTGCCACAGTTGTTAAGCAAATGCCACAGTTCTTCAGTTAGTAAATATGGTTGTTAAGCAGATCTGACTTCCCCATTGATTTTGCTTATCTGAAGGCTATAAAAGGTGATTATATGACACCCCACCCCACAGGACTTTGCAACCATCATAAATATGAGTCAGTTGCCATGACATGGTCTGATCATATGACATAGGGATGCCGCAGTGGTCTTAAGTGTGAAAAAGGGTTGTAAGTTGTTTTTTTCAGTGCTGCTCTTTGAACGGTCACTAAACAAACTGTTGTAAGTCGAATAACTCTCCAAAAACTGGAGAGAATGGGACCAAACTTAGTGGAGTGAGGGTCAGGATGGAAGCTGGCAAAGGAAACAGTGAATTCAAAAACAGGCCTGAGCTGGCTGAGAGTTGAAAGAAACAAATTTTCCCTCAATTGGTCCCATGGATCCCTCAGAAAAGCAGTAGGATACTGGCACTTGCTCTAATGTAAGCCTGGCTCCTTTATTTTCCCCTCTCCCTTGACTCAAAGCATATGCAGCCTATGCTTTTCAACTGCATGTTTTCAATGCACCCATACATACAAACATAAAGAACTGTAACAAGGGAGAAGAGAAGAAAGACATACACACGGACATGGCACATACAGATTCAACATATCCCTTCACTGCACAGATGCCTCTATGCTGCCGGAAAAGGAATTGGAAAGGATTGCAGACACTAAGCTCTATCTGCTTTCTCTACCTTGTTTTCATAATTTATTTATTTTTTTGGCAAACACATGCATTCTCTGTAGCAAGTGCACCTGCTCCTTTTGTATGCTGTTTTATTCCCCATCATAAAGACAATAGGAGCTGTAATTTGAGCAGTTGAACAACCTATAATCATGAAGAAAAACAACCCAATCCACCACAAGCTCATCTTTAGAAGAAGGAAGAATGGACATGGTGGTTCTTACTGTCAGATTTGGGTCACAGTCCTGCACACATATTTTTCAGAAGTCAGATTGAGTTAACAAAGGCTTACTTCAGAATGTATACAACATTGCTTCCTTTGGAATTTTTGTTCTCACAATTTCTTTCCTTCCTTCCTGAATGGCACACTTAACCAAACAAAAAGTCTTTCATTTTTATACATAATCAAATAATAATTTTAAAATGATAGAATTTTTTAAAAAAACAACCCTATAATCATTTTAAGCCCCAGTCACACAGCACCAACGGATGCAAAGAGGATGTAAAACGGAGAGAAACACTTGCCATCCGTTGGTTAAC
>BHFT01072257.1:0-25424 GCA_004320025.1 Laticauda laticaudata
CATGTCTGTGCTTTTCTGCCCTCAACTCAGCCTGAGTTGCCTTCTTAGGGGTTAGAGCCTTAGCTCTGATTTTAGCAACCACCTCCCTCTGGACTGATTGGATGCATTGCCTACAACTTTTTATCTTATTGGCTTAAGAGACTGTTCCACTGGGGGAGGGGACTCTGCCTGACCCTTATCTTGCTCCATTTGAAGAATAAAGGCTCTTAACAATGGAAATAAACTGTTTGTAAATTTCTTGTATTAAGCCCCTTAGAGTATAAATTGGCCCCTGTGCTGACAAAATGGCCGCTCACCTCGTGGTGGAAGGCCTCAATCCAAGATGGCCACTGACTATGGGAAACAGGCTCCAAGATTGAAGAATTTCTCCTTAGGCTATAAAGAGCCCCGAGTGAAGCAGCAAAGGAAAGGGCAGCCTCTGGCCACACGATCAGCTGGCTGACGCTGGTATTGGTTTGCCGATTGCTTTTTATGACCGCTCAAACCTCAGGCGTGGGGGAGGTCTACAGACGCTGCCCAACTTGCCTGAACAGCACTCTGGTAACGCTGCTCCCAACGCTGCAGGAGAGATAGAGCCCTGCTCTCCTGGAAGTGTAGCTGCCCAGATCCTGGGAGCTGCTGAAGCGAGGAAAAAAGATACTGAAGATCACTGGTGAGTGCTATCTACAGAACCTCAGCTGGCTGAAGCTGTTATCAGTTTGCCGATCGCTTTTTATGACCGCTCAAACTGCAGACGTGAGGGAGGTCTACAGACGCTGCCCAACTTGCCTGAACAGTGCTCTCGCAATGCTGCTCCCAACCTTGCAGGAGAGAGAGAGAGCCCTGTTCTCCTGGAAGAGCAGTTGCCCAGATCCTGGGGGCTGCTTGAAACGAAGAAAAAGAGCACTGAAGATCGCTGGTGAGTGTTATCTAACAGAAGCTTTCAGAGACACAGCTACTGACTGAAAGGAGCTGAATCAAAAGCTGGGGTCTCTTCCAGGGGCTGGATTTTATATCTTAGTCCAGACTCAGCTAAATAACGTCATAGGAAGGAGTCAATCCATCCTGGGCTCTCGGTGCAGCATGGAGGAGAATAACACAGTCCTTTTTGATATTCCAAAAAGCCCTGAAGTCTTGACTACATTGTCAGACCTGGGATAACCAAAGACTTGTTCAGATGGCTCCATTGTTGAGATGGCCTTTTTTATTCTCCCTCTTTTGTGATTTGTATATTGCACTGTTATGACATGTATTATTAAGGATGTTTATATTGTATATTTTGTTTTTATTTTATTTATCTGATTGTTGTTTGCTGCCCAGAGTCACCTCCAAGTGGGATGGGCAGCTATACAAGTTTAATATTTAAATAAGTGTAATGATTTAATTCCTATAGGCACCTCTTTTGACTTGTAGATAGAAATGCTCTGGGTCCACTTTTCTGTATACGAGAAAAAGTATGGTTCCTTAGACAGAGAGGGAACAATTGCCTCTTTGCTTATGTAAAAGGACTCTGAGAATAAAAAAATACCTTTATTCAGTATATGTGTGATAAAATAAAACTGGTGGATCTTATGTAATAGTTTGCTGATAAATAGATGAAATGCTAAAGCTCAGTGCTACTACATTCTTATATGAATACTGTTTGTCAATTTGTGAGCAGGAAGAAATAAAACATTAAAATAGAATAATCAGCTTTGTGGTAAACAAAAAGGAAAGGCATATTTGAGCACAATAATATGTTGGCCTCTATTATCATACGAAAACAGAAACTTTCTACAGACTTTTCAGAAAGATGCATTAACATTTGGTACTGAAAGTAGTTAGACCTTAAGCCAGACTCTATGTGTTTCTTTTAAAAATGTCTTTCTCTGCCCCCTTTTCTTCAAGTGTAACAATGTGCAAACAATGTTCCGTGTAGATATTTGTCTGCTTTAAAAAATCAGCATTTTAACCAATTTAGTCTTCAAATGTTTCATTTAGTCGTGTTTTCCTTATTCTTTCCATATCTTTTTGCTCTATCTCACCATATTCATTCATTCATTCATTCATTTTAAACCTGTTTATTGCTCTGTCCTGTTTGTTTTCATTTCTCTTTCCTAATGTTAGAACTACATATCAAGAAATTTATGAAGATAAAAGACTGACAATACATGTATAAGAATTATAGCAAAGCACTTTACTTTTTTCATTATATTGTTGAGACAGATTAGCTAATTCATAAGTAAAAAGAGAGCATTTTCTTCCTGCTCCCAGTCACGAGAAGAAACCAAGGTTTGTTGACTTTCAGCTGTGCTGAGTACAACTAATAGGACAGTCTGGAGAATCCTCTTTAAAAGCAGTTCCAGTGTGCAAAAACTTTTTCCATTTTACCTGCTTTAGTCAGCACAGAAACTCAGAGGCTACACCTATAATTAGGAATGCAGGTGTTACTTTTCCATGTCATCAAATAATGCAGAGAATATAACTGGTTTCCAAAACAATATGTCAAAGATTCAAATACCTAATGATGGACTAAATGCAATATTAAGTGAGCAGAAGTGCATGTACATATGAGAATTTTCTCTTGCTGTTCTGCTGCATACTCTCTGAAAGATTAACATTTGGGAAACAGGTTACATCTTCTGCAGCTAGGAGCCTCATCTCCAACATTTGGAAGACAAATATTGTAAAATGTATTTCTTGTATAATAAAACAGCCAAGTTGTACTCCTGTTAGCATGTTGTTTTTTCATATTTTATTATTGAGAAGCTCTTGCTGCAACAGAAGGTTTATTCTTGATATAGGGAAGCTTTTCATTAATCTTAACATGATTTTCATAGTTTTCTTATTACTATTTGATCTCCATACATATTTTTGTAGCATAATAAAATGATACAAGACATTTCCAAATGATATTTTAAAATAATCTATATAATGAGTTTCTAATTTAATCCCTTACTGACATAAATTTAGCAGTGTTTCTGAAGTAGAATATGGTATTTCTACAGAGGCAAAAAAACCCCCAAGTTTCACTATTTTTTATCTCTTAGTTTAATAGAAAAAATTCAGGTTGGTGTGCATCCAGGTAACAGCAACCAAGAAGAAATACTTGTTTTACTGGTCTATTTAGCTGAGTGATTTGTTTATGCTTTAAAGAGATTACAGTGACTTATAGTGATCTGATAACCTGTATTTGACACTGGTTGACTAATTTTGAGTCATTGTGTCATTGGCAACTTTTACTGACCATATAGATTTACTCTATCATGACCTGTCCTTAACCTGATCTACAGTATCCACTGCTATTGTACTTGAGTCTATCCACCTTGTTCATGGTTGTTCTCTTCTTCTCTTTCCCAGTATTAGATAGAGCTTTTGGTAGAGAGCTATGTCTTTGCATAATGTGTCAGAAGTAAGATAATTTGGGTCTGGTCATTTGTACTTTTAAGTAAAACTCTGGATTGAGCAGTTTGAAGATTCATTTGTTCATTTCCTTAGTCATTCATTATATTTTCAGGAGTCTTCTCCAACACCAAAACCAATATTCTATCTTGTTTCTTCAAAGTCCAACTTTCATTGGCTTAAAGTATCACAGGGAAAAGTGCTTGCACTATTCTGATCATTGTAGGTATAGACACATCATGGCACGAGTATCTTTTCATGGTTGATTTTAAATACACTGCTAATCTGTGGTGTATTTCTTGACTTCATGTTTTTTATTGTTGATCCTAAAAGGCAGAAGCTATCTATCATTTCAGTATCTTCATTAGCATTTCTAAGGTTGATGGTTTTACTTGATGTTATTCATTTGTTGTCTTATACTTGATTTTAGTGCATTTTATATGATAATGAAGCTGTTCATTTAATTCATGATTGGTTTAGGAACATGTCTTTTGAATATTAATCAATAGATGTTGTACTGCAGTAGTTACTTGAATAATTAGTAAATTGAAGTTTACATAGTTGTATCAGGTAGGTTTAAAGCAAGCATTGTTTTATATCCCATTAGCTTAAGAAATTTTTAGAAACTTAAGATGACTTATATTAATTCTTAATTTTAAATCTTGTCCTGATTAAATCTGATCTGTTCATAATTATATATTATTTGGTTGATTACTTTTTAATAGATGAATGACTAAAAACAAAATGATTCCCTTGACAGTATTAAATTATGTTGTCAAAGAGGAAGATTTTTCTTAAGGTTCTGATGAAAAAAAGACTAGTAAGTTAAAAAGGAGTGATTCCCTTCCCCATTTATTGAAGAAACTTTAAATTGTATATGTACATGTTTATATAGTTAAACATTTCATTACATGTTTAGGTTTTGGACAACTATAACCTACTTTTGAAGCCTATGGACAGACTTTAAATGTTCAAAGCAACATTTTTAAAAAATAAAATCCTTTTTATATTGTATACTTCCAGAATTGTCATCTAAAAATTGTGCTGCCTGGACATTTTGGAAATTGTAGTCCTAACACACCTGATAAGTGTCAGGTGAGAAATGGTTGGTTCAAATTTCAATTACTGGCAGTTTATTCATTTTGATAAACCGAAAGACTTGATAATCTTCCATTATGGTACAAGAGAAGTCTGTTAACTAAATGTGTTTGCTGTATCATTTCTTGCTTGCTATGTTAATTGTCAACATTTTGCAGTGTTTGATCTTGTCTTTTTTCTCTTATTTTGAAGAAGAAAGAAGATTGGATATAGATGAGAAGCCTCTAGTTGTACAATTAAATTGGAACAAAGATGATCGTGAAGGAAGATTTGTGCTTAAGAATGAAAATGATGCACTTCCTCCAAAGGTAAAAAGAAGCAATATTCTGTATATATATACATATTTGAGCTGTGTTGGTGTGTATATCTGAGTTCTCCAGCATGCCGATTGGAGAATACACACACACACGGGTTGATTCTGCCTTTCTGCCCAGAGTCATCAATCTTTGCCATACCTCTTCCTGTCAGACCCAGGAAGCCCCAGTCACAACTCAGTCTTGGCCCGATAGAGTTATGGTAAAGGTTGGCTCCATGTTTTGTAAAAACAGCTATTTCTAAAGTGTGGATTCTCCAAAAGGTTTGAAAAGAATAGAAGACAGGCAGCGGAAGGATTTTTAACAGCCTGTTCTTCTTGCCTGATTATTGCACAGCTTCCCTGAACTACCAATAACGGCCCAAACCAGCCTGTCATAAAGGAGGTAGCTCTACAACTAATTCCCACCCTTGGGAGGGTGCGCCCTAGAGCCCAGCCGCCGCCAAAAGCAACACACAGAATGCATGTCTCGGCTCACCTGGGTACCTCTGGAGCAGCTGTTTGCGATCACAGTACCCTACATATAATTGTCAGGGTCAGCAGGTGCCATTTTGACTGCGACCACGTGGCGTATGTACAGGCTACCCCAGGCGTCTGGTCTTGCTGCCACTGCTAACAGCCAGGGGAGGAAGACCTAGGCTGAAGACTGCCTGAAGATTAACAGGGGTTAGGAGGATTGAGCAATTAGCCTCTCCTCCCAGGGCAGTCTCAAGCTTCAAGCTTGTACAATGGCTGATCACTCAGCAGATAGCGTGGAGCTCTAATTTTCTAAAAAATCTTCTAAACAGAGTTCCAGAAAGGCTAGATCTGCAAACAAGGATGCAGCAGACAAAATAAGGGTAAAAGCCTAAAAGTTTCAAGGAAACCTACCAGAGCAGAAGAAAGGGATGCAAGTAGAAGGCAAAAAGCCCTTGAAAAGCAGTTTTCCAGAGCTGAGAAGCAAGTGGAACAGGAGAGGTATTCCCCCTCCCCCTAGCCAAGGCTGGCTTTTCCCATCCTCAACAGCCAGTAAGGCAAGCCATTCAAAGAGCATGGTCACCAGAGGGTGATATAGAGCAGGTTTATCTCCCTTTAGCAGAGGAAATTCAAACAAACATTTCCCTTTCCTTGCATAGCCCCTAATCCTGCAGAATCACAAATTAGCAATATACCGAGGGTTCCAGAGGCCACATGTACTCCCACTGTGGCGGTGCTCTGCTCAGCAGACAGACTTGGACCAGAGTTTTCTGAGGAAATTAAGACCCTTATATCTCAGGCCATTTCACACTACACTGCAGAGGTGGAGCCACCCCCCCTTTCCTTGGGGTCTGAGCCTCCATTGCAGACCATGCAATACCAAGTACTTATGGAGGCACTTAGGCACCAAAGGGCAGAATCACCAGCCCACTCAATTAGGAGTTAGGGCATCAGTGATGGAGGAAGAAGACCAAAGGAAGCAGGGATTTTCAGAGGATGAAGATTTATTTCTGACCCACCCACCTTCACTGGGCTATTCAGCCCAGCACTCTTTAGAACTCTACTCCAGAAGACTAAGCCCATGGCCCAGATAGGTACAAAGCCTTGCTCTCAAGCAGAGCCATTTGACAACCAAGGCCCTAATAACAAGGTGCTTTCTGAACCCAGGTCATACCCTGCCCCAAGCTGTTCCTTGACGTCCAGAGACTACCTTTATTAGGCTTATAGTACACTCTTTGAGAGGCACAGTGGCTCAGTGGTTAAAGATGCTGAGCTTGACAGCCCAGTTTCAAGACCTGAGCATGATGGGGTGAGCTCCGATCCTTGCCACAGCTCCTGCCTACCCAGCAGTTTGAAAGCATGCAAATGAAAGTAGATAAATAGATGTCACTTTGGTGGGAAGGTAACAGTGTTCTGTGTGCCTTGGACTAACTCCCTGGACTAAAAAACAGAAATAAGCATTGGCCCCTAGAGTTGGACCTGACAACAATAGGGGAAATCTTTTCCTTGTACCCCTTTGGTAATTTAACTTCTCCAGAAACTTCACTCAAATAATTCTGGTTTGAAATAAATTATAGGCAGAGGTGGGATTCTACCAGTTTGGACCGGTTCTATAGAACCAATTGTTATGAGTGTGCACAGTTCGGAGAACTGGTAAATCATACTCCTGGCTGGCCCTGCCCCTTGCTGCCCGCCCACTTGCCACCTTGTCCAGTTATTCCTCATCTCGCCCGCCATTGCTGCCTGCTTTCCTCCACAGCCCTGATTTCCCTGGGTGAGTGAGCCTACAAGCAAGCCCCGGTTGAGTCGACTCCTGGGCCAGCCTAGGCCATTGCACTGTCCCTCACCCCATCCCCGGGGTTGCCTGGCTTGCTTTGCCATGACCTAGCTTATAGCTGCCTCCCCACTGCAAGGCCATGGCCCTGCTGGCCGGGAGCAAAGGGAACATTGTATTTCTCCCCTGGCCATGAAGAAACTGCGGGGCCATGGCAGTGCTGGCCAGGAGAGTAGGGAACGTTCTCTTTCTCCCCCTGGTGCTGGTGGATCCGACTAGAGGAACGCCCCGGTGTGCTCTGCTGCTGCTGCCTCCAAAGCAAGGAAATTCCCCACTACCAACGCGTTTCCAGGACACACAGCCACCTCTCTCCCCCCCCCCNNNNCCCCCCCCCCCCCGTGTATGTGTGCGTGCAGTGGAAGTGTTCCTTCAGGCAACCCTTCTCCCCCTCCCCCTCTTGTGATTGGTGGCTGTGGTGGGGCTGGGAGGGTGGACACATGCGGGGAGATGCTCCTCAAGAGCAGGTAAGAGAAGCAGTCCAGAGCTGATACAAGCTTCTCCATTTTTCTTTCCAGCTGGGAGAGTGAGAGCACCTCTCTCCCAACAAAGCAAGAAGCCTGAAAGTCCCCCTCTCATTGAATGGGCTCCCAGGCGGCAGAGAGAAGCAGCATTCAAATGAGCTGCTTCTCTTTTGATGAGAGGGGGATTTTCAGGCTTCTTGCTTTGCCAAGAGAGAGGCGCTCTCGCTCTCCCAGCTGGAAAGAAAAATGGAGAAGCTTGTATCGGCTCCGGACTGCTTCTCTTACCTGTTATTGCTGGGAAAGCACCACTGCAGCTGCTTACACAAGGTCCCCAGAGCCAGGATTTCTGCCTCTGCCACCTGCGGAGGTGTTTTGTGATGTCCAGGGGGCGGGTGAGCAAAGCGCGGCTGCAGCCGCTTCCACGAAGCCCCCAGAGCCAGGGTCGCTGCCTCTGCCACCCATGGAGGTGTTTTGCGAGGTCCAGGGGGAGGGTGAGCAAAGCGCGCTGCAGCCGCCGCCATGCGTGGAGGTAGCTTTCTTTTTTCCACTTCCCAGTGCTGACTTGAGATTGCCGGATCATTCAGTTCATCCCAGATGTGTGTGTTTGTGTGTGTGTTTGTGGTGGGTGTGTGAGAGGTGTGTGTGTGTGGGAGTGAGAGACAGAGCAAGAAAAAAAGAAAGAGCAAGAAAGAGGAAGGGAGAGAAAGAAAGCAAGAAAGAAAGAAGGTGAGGGAAAGAAAAAGAAAGAAAGCAAGAAAGAAAGAGGGGGAAAGAGAGGAGGAGAGAGAAAGAAAGTAGGGGAGAAGGAAGAGACAAGAAAAGAAAGAAAAGAGAAAGAAAAAGGGAGAGAGAGGAAGAAAGGAAGAAAAGGGATAAACAAAGAAAGGGTGATGGAAGGAAGGGACAGAAAGAAAGAGAACAAGAAAGAAAGAGAACAAGAAAGAAAGAGAACAAGAAAGAAAGAAAGAAAGAAAGAAAGAAAGAAAGAAAGAAAGAAAGAAAGAAAAAGAGGGAGAGAGGAGAACATGAATGAGATGTATGGATGGATAGATAAATACATGGAAGGAGAAAGAGAGGGAGAGAATAAAAAAGAGGGGAAGGAAGGACACAAACCCTGGCTTCAGAAGATTATTTGAAGCAACACAGCAATCTCGGTCTGGCCTACAGGGGGTCTCAGTGGTCATCTAGTCCAACCCCCTCGGTGGTCATCTAGTCCAACCCCCTCCTCTCGCAGGAGATCCTTACAGAATCAAAGAATATCAGGGTTGGTGTGTGTGTCTGTGTCTGTGTCTGTGTGCATGCATGATTGTCAAAGCTCCATAAACAGATCAAGTAGCTCTGTGGCAAGGTCAGTCATAAATTAGAACACTTGCTAAGCAACCGGCCATTAACTGAGGACCACTTGTATCTGGTTTGCCAGTCACCTGGCCACGCCCACCCAGTCACATGATCACCAAGCCACACCCATAAATTAAGCCACGCCCACAGAACCAGTTGTTACAAAATTTGAATCCCACCCCTGATAATAGGTCAAGAATAATGAAATTGATTTAAATTAAAATATTGATTAATTGATTAACGGATTAAAATAATCAGAACTTCCTTTAAAAATAATCTTTGATTGGAAGATGACACTGAAGCTGAATTCTGTCAAAGTAAAAATAGTCACTCTCTAGACAGTGTAAAAGTTGTCATTTTGAAGGCACACAGAACTGTATCCACATAGGAATAAACTTTGGTTCAACATTGTGAATAAATTGTAACCATTCTTTGTTCATCATCTTGGTCAAATGTTGAGATAATTCTTGCTGATTATTTGCCAAATGTATAATTTTACAATTATTATCACCATTGGTATTTATAATTGAATGGTGTTGATTTGGAAAATAAATATAAATGAATCAAAATACTAATAAAATTGACATGTTTCAGAAGGCTCAGAGCAACGGTCCTGAAAAACAAGAAAAAGAAGGAGTGATCCAAAACTTTAAGCGGACCCTATCAAAGAAAGAAAAAAAAGAAAAAAAGAGGCGAGAAAAAGAAGCACATCAACAAATTTTAGACAATCATGGGCCATTTCATGGAGATGATACGTGAGTCTCAAATCACAAAATTACAAGACTTATTAAAATAGGTCTTTTAAAAATTACTGTTTGGTTCTTACCACATACCTTTATTTGTAAAAAGTTTTTTATGTGCAGAACAGCACTTCCATTCATAAATATACGTACCAAATATAATTGACAAGAATCCAAATTTTGATCATATGATCATGGGGATGCTGCAACAGTTGTAAATGTGAATTCACTCTTTTCAGTGCTGTTGTAACTTCAAATGGTCATTAAACAAATGGTTGTTAGTTGAGGACTACCCATACTTTTTATACTTTTAATAGTAACCAGAAATTAAGAATTATTAGTGCCCTTTTTTGTAATAAGTTTTCAAATATATGCTCTTCATATGCAAAAAGCCATACATGTTTGCTCATCCCTCAATTGTCAGATGGTGCTCCATTCAGAATCCAAGAAAGACACTCTTAGACTCCATTGTTATAGAGAAAAGAAACTTTTATTGGAAATCAAGTGGTAGCATCAAAAGAACTCTAGATCTGAGAATTTACGCGTGGAAAACTCATATACAAAGTTATGGCAACATTCCCACCCACAATAGTTCAAATGGTCCGTCCAATCGAAGATGTGTATGATCTCATGTGGGGCATCTTCAAGGTGGTGATGCAGGCATCTGGGTGTTGACCTTGGCCTAGTTTGATAAAGAGCTGCAGTTGTGCAGTAAGCAAGCAAATAAGCATAAGCAATAAAATTTTCCCCAAGTTATATAGTTCATTCTCTAAAGCCTTCAGCACACTTCCTACCCCACAAAGCCCAAATGATTTACCCTCCCCCCCNCCCCCCCCCCCGTTACTATGACAGCCAAAAAGATAACGAAAGAAAGGAGTCTTGAAGGCTGACATTTATTCTTGGAATTACTTTAAGCAAACTTTTTGGGGAAAATGTAAAGAAAGCTTCCTCATCACTTAGTGACCATTTTATACCACTAGGATCCTAGAACTGTTTGTCACCTAAAAATTATGAGAATGTTTAAAAAACTGGTTGATGAGATGATAAGCTGGGTTGGGGTTCAGATAAATGGTTTTGTCCATTAATGACTACAATAAATTAACTGTTTATCTGGTCAAGTACCTTTAAGTAACAGAGGTACATACCTCTGTTGGCTTCACATTTCGTTCAGTATAGAAAGTATAAGTTTTATATTTTTTAAAAAGGAAAAGTACTATAAACTTGCATATTCTGAATAATTCTTGAAATTTCTTTCGGCAGTGAAAACTCTCGTCTTGCAGCAGAAGTCTACAAAGATATGCCTGAGACCAGTTTCACTCGAACAATATCAAACCCAGAAGTGGTAATGAAACGGCGGAGACAACAGAAGCTAGAAAAAAGAATGCAAGAATTTCGGAGTTCTGATGGCAGGCCAGATTCAGGTGGAAGTTTAGATTAAAACCAAGGAATTTATTTGATGTTTGAAGGTTGGATGTTTTGCAAGAGTGTACAAAACAAGACATTTTCCTTGACAAGTGAATCTTTCTTCAATGAGAGTACAATATTCCTAAAAGGCTATCTTTTGAAAATACTAAGTTTACTCTTAGAAAATTAGAGCTTTATAATTACATTTGTTATAATTGTTATTGAAAGCATGGTGTTTTTCAGAAAAAGTCATTGTATTTTGAGAAAGATCTTTCATTTTGAAATTATTATTGGGAATCCATGAAATTTATGAAAGAAATCAAATCATATATTGGTACGTATAACTTGAATTAATAATTTATTTTTTAGGTGGAACACTAAGAATTTATGCAGATAGTTTGAAACCAAATATACCATACAAAACAATCCTACTATCTACTACAGATACTGCAGATTTTGCAGTTATTGAGGCCCTGGAGAAGTACAGCCTAGAAAAGGAAAACCCCAAGGAATATTGTATTGCTCGTGTGAGTAAATTAATGAAAAAATAATAATGCCAAATAATTAACTTTCCTGAACATTTGTTGTCTTTCAATGCTATCTCATTTGATTTTTATATCTGCTATTTTATATTATTATTGACAAGAGAACACTTATTTCTTAGCCAATACCAGTGTTAACACAGTAAATGTTTTGTCTCTCTGATTTGATTTGGCTATTAGTAGTCAAGTAGTAATTTAAAATAAGAGTTATTTTGGACTGGTTAAATTAGTGAAATGATTTGTTTTTTCTTGCTTTAATTTATGACTCTCAGAGCAGCTTTAGTAAAGCAATACAATGGAATAAATAAATAAATATAATATAAATAAATATTATACATATATATATATATATGTGTGGTTTTTTTTTTAAGCTTTTGCGGGTACTTACATTTGTGCTGTTTAGCTTCCTTCGGGTATTATCCCACGTCACTGTAGTTCTGTTAAAGTTGCAACGTTTCAGCAGAATTCTCTACTCCATATCAGCGCTTCTGTATTGAGGTAGTTTCCTAGTTCAATTTGAGGCTGCGTCCCATTCTGATGGCTAAGACCGTGGTCTGTGTTATTGGACTTTGCGAGTTTGATTGATTGGGTGTTGTTGGTTTTCTTCTTGTCTTTTGTGCTTTGATATTGCTGGCAAACTACTCTCTCTTGTGTGGGAGGCTTTCAGTGCAGCTGGCTCTGTGTGAAAGGAACGGCTGCTCTTCATAGCAAGCTTGCATCATTTAGCAAGCTGGGTTTCACCTGGGTGCCTGGGTCGGCGGGTTGTTAGAGCTTTGGAGCTATCAGAGGGAGTCTGTTTGTGTCAGGTGTTTGCCTGGCTGGTGGTGTGGAGATCTTTCTAAATTGAGTAGTGCAGGGCTTCCAAAAATGATTGACAGTCTAGTGGAATCATCTTCTCTATTCTGCTGTCAGTCTTTTTTCAATCTCTATGGCTCTCTGATATCCTGTGGTTGGGGTTTTCTATATGTGGCTAGGGTTTTAGTGCCATTGAAGTTGATGTTGAACCTGTGGTGTTTTCATGCTGTTTGGACTAGGTGAGGAGGGTGTGTTTCCAGCTTTTTACTGTATTTTGTGTTCATCTAGGGGTACTTATTCTTGCTATTGGTCTGTCCAATGTATGTGGCCAGGCATGATGTACAGGGAATTTCGTATATGCCTTGTTTTCTCAGGTCAATTTTGTCTTTTGGGGTTCCTCAGGATGGCTGTATTTTTTTGTCTGTTTCTTGAAGGCATCTTGATGTTGATGCCTGTGTAGTATCTTACTGATTTTATTCTGTAGTAACCGTCTTATGTAGGGCAGGAAAGCTGTTCCAATAGGTCTGTTGCGTCTTACTAGGTCTCTTGTTATGTCTTGGTGTGTTTTTGTTGGATCAAGTTTGGTGATTTTGTTTTTTTGGAACCATTGGCTGTCAATTAACTTCAGTCAGGGTGCAATAGTAGTCTTTATATGTGTCTTATCTGCCAGGCGTTGCGTTCTGGTAATTTAGTGTTTTTCGCTACGGGAATTTATCTGTGCTGGGGTGGTGGTGGGATGGCGCGTTGAGGTAGCGGTTGGTGTGTGTTTTCTTTTGGTATAATGGTGGTGTCCCAGGTGTGCCATCTGTTCTTTTGTAGATTAGTACATTAGGAATGGTAAGTTGTTTGTTTAATTTCCGTTTCCATGGTGAACTTGATTTTGGGGTTGTGTGTTGTTAGGTGTGTTTAGGAAATTGTTTAGGTTTCTTTTCCATGGGGGCCAAATCACAAATGATGTCATCGATGTAATCTTACCATAGGTTTGTTTGTTGGGTGGCATTAGGCCCAGGGCTCTGGATTCGAATTCTTCCATGAAACAAGGTTTGCAATGACGGGTGGACAGTGGTGATCCATAGGGGCTCCTTTCAATTTGCCTTGTATCTTTTGTCCTTTGTATATGAAATTATGTGTTGGTTAGGCAGTGTTCTGTTCGTGTTCCATGAGGGTCTTTAGTTCGGTTGGGTGTATTTTTGGATGATTTCGAGTTTCTTTTATCGGACTTGAGTGAATAAGTGAAAACCACGTCGAACTTACAAGCAGATCTTCTTGTTCCACGTGGTAGATCTTGATCATTTATAAGAAGTGGTATGAGTTTTGTACATATGAAGCTGCGGTTTCAGCATGGGGCTGTAGTTGTTTTGCTAAGTATTTAGCCTTAGGTTTTGTAATGGTGCTCCTATGGAGCTGACTATGGGTCTGAGGGGTATGCCTATCTTTGTGTATTTTTGCGGAGGCGTATAATTTGGGGCATCTGGAAGATTTTTTTCTCTTGGGATGATCGTCTGTTGGATTTCTTGCTTATGTGGCTGGTTATAATTTCTTCTTGTTAATTTTCTAGATATGTGGTTGGGTCTGTGTTTATAGGTTTGTATAGTGGGAGTCTTGGAGTAAGGTCTGTCAATTTGTTCATAGTCTTTCTGTCCATTACTACTGTGGCATTTCCTTTGTCTGCTGGGAGTATTATTATGCTTGTATCATTTTTCAGGGTTTGTAACGCTCTGAATTCATCTTTTTGCAAATTATTTTTTGGTTGGTTTCATTGTGCATAAGATGTGAGTAACTTTCACACGAAAGCCAAGCTGCAGTGAAAGCCTCCAACACAAGAACGAGTGTTTGCCAGCCAATCAAAGCCACAAAACAACAGAAGAACCAGAGAACACCAATCAATCAAACTCCAAGTCCAATGAACACAGACCCAGGCTTCTTAGCCAATCAGAATGGACCAGCCTCAAATTTGAAAACTAGGAACTAACTCAATACAGAAGCCTGAATGATGGCAGATGATGATTCTGAGCTTGAAATGTTGCTACAAACTTTAAAACAGAACTTACAAGAGCCGTGGGAATACCCGAAGGAAGCTAAACAGACACACACACACACACACACACACACACACACACACACACACATATATATATATATAAAAATATATGTAAAATATAAAATATATAAAATATAAAATATATAAAATATATAAAATATATATAAATATAAAAATAAATAAGCTCTTTCCAAGATAATTCTTTTGAAATAACCTTTAAACTTTTTGCTGGATCCATCTTCAATTTGTGTTATAGAGGAGATAGCTCTATAGACATTAAGGAGTTGTTCAAACACATTTATACCTAACAAAAAAGTAATTCCTTTGCTTTCTCCATCTTTGTACTTCTTTCATCCTCTCACAATCTTCCTCCGATGACCCTATATCTATGAATTTTGCTTTAAGCATGAGATATATAGGTGGGAAGAAGGACCTTACTATTCTGTTTTACTTAGTAAAAAGATGCATAGTGCCGTGACCCGGTATTACTAGAAAGAGCTAGTCCTCAACTCTCTACTGAAAAGAGAGGCAAAGCTAAAAGAACCAAAGACACAGTGTTCATACTTCAGTCATATTATAACTGTTCTACCTTTTCTACTTTGTAATACTGAAACTAAGAAGTAAAAGCTCTGCTTAAAACATTGTCCTTGAGTAGCAAATTAAACTGAAGTATAAGCAGGGTATAGATTGAAGCACGTTATTATTATAAATAATATGGAAATTTTCTATCTTACTTATACCCGGCTTTTCTTTAGGTCATGCTTCCTCCTGGTGCTCAACATTCTGATGATAGTGGTGCTAAAGAATCTATCCTTGATGATGATGAGTGTCCACTTCAAATATTCAGGGAATGGCCAAGTGATAAAGGTAACTTTAGTTTTTTAAAGTATGTAAACGCAACTTAGTGACTATTTTGACACACTACCATTGGTGAGTTGTAAACAAATCCAGAGAATCTGAGATTTTTGAATAAATAACAGAAGACTTTCTTGAAGCACCTGAATCTGAATTGAGATGTTGTAAGTTCCTCAGTGGCTAAACTAACAAACAGTCCAAAGTGTTTGTATGGCCTAAAAAAAAGTAGGACTTACATAGTGAAGTTTGTGTAGGCCCATTGCCTAGCACTAAATAAACATTGGTAGTACATCTGAATGGAAGTGGATTTTGTAATGAAGCTGCATGTGATAGAGAATTTTAATTTTGTAACTTTGTAATAGGACAATAAGATTGCCATTGGCCATTTAGTGTAATTAATTTATGCTTCTATATTTTTTAGGTCACATTCAAATGATCTATTTGTGCTTCTGTATTTTAGGAATATTAGTCTTTCAGTTAAAAAGACGGCCACTTGATTATGTCCCAAAGAAGCTGAAGAAGCAAGTTGATGTAAAACTATTTAAAGGAAAGGAAAGAATTGATAGGTCTGGTTATGGCTCTTCTCTTCCACCTGAGAAACTACCTTACCTGGTTGAACTAAGTCCAGGTAAGAATTATGTCATTAAAATGTTATTTGTGTTTGGAGTGATTGGCTTTCAGAATTACTCTTGACAATTTCTGAGACTTCCAGTCTGGAATATATGTACGCAATTTGCACACCTTTATAGAAAAGAGAAATAGAGGAAATTATTTGTGTTTTTCTGGGTTATCCAGGAAAAGCCATTGGAGCTTTTTTGCATGTTAAATATTTTAGATAAACTATATCTACACAGAACCAGAATAGGAGTTGTTATACATATTCGGTGTACAATCTTTGTGTTTCTGAAGTGTAGCAATAGTAAAATAATTTCCTTAAAGTCTAACTACGTTAGCATAAATCTGGGGTCTGTCTTAAAATAATCAAAGGAGTGTTACACAAGGAAAAGGTCACTACCTTAAGGACCATAACATTAAAGTCTTTTCATATATTGACAGAAATGTTCCTGATTAGTTGCGACTGTAGAGTACCATACGATATGCCTTTAAAGATAAATGTATTAAATAAAAAACTTTCCTTTGAAAGAGAACCACTTCACTTTGACTATAGCTGACAGAAGAACATATCAAGAATGGTATAATGTAGGAAATCCATTCCACTGGAGCTGCCCAAATATTGCTTAGCTTTCCTTTCTGCCTCCTTGCCTTGCAGAGTGAGTTCTCCCTTCCTCTTTCTATCTCTTTCCCCGTCAAAGAGATTTTTCTTACTTGCTCTCCATCTTTTTCATGCCTTGCCTGGAAAAAGAGACCATTGAAGTGGAAGAGCATCTACTGCCTCCTTCCCTTTCTCTCAGACAGCCTTTGCCTCCTCCAGCAGGCCTTCCCTGGCTAAAGTTTGTTTTCCTTCTGCTGCTTCTTGGAGGATTTGTCTCCTCAGAAGGAATGCCTGCGACACAGCATGAGATTCGGGGAGGGTAGTCTAGAGGGCAGGATGCAAGAGGCCTCAAGGTGCTAATTGCTTGATCTAGACACTGTTGCTGGGAGATCCACTGAGGTGCAGTGCAGCTAGGTCGCAGTTCTTTCTGGAGGGCATCCCATGATCCAGTGAGCCCATGCCTTGCTAGGCAGCATCTTTAGTGCTTACAAAATGAGTTTGTGGGCCAAAAACGATTTGGAGGACAGAAGGCATGACTCACAGAACTACATGCGTACATTTACAGTTTTATGCTCTAGCTGTCTAGTCAAACATTTTGTGCCTAATCTAAATACTGGGATACTTTCAAAGATTATCATCAGAAGAAAAACAGTTATTTCTAAGACACTATAAGACACTATAAGAATTCATATAGTGGGAATAAGTAGGGAAATATGAAAAGTGAAAGTACTTTCTCTTTTGTAAAAGTAACCAGTTTCATACCCTCCCCCCATTATTTTATGTTTATGTTTCACATGGACCATTGTAGAATAGAATATTGCTTTCAGATGCAGTCAACCATCTTTATATTTTATTGTTTGGTAAGGTGCTTCTTGAAATATCAAATTATTTCCGGTATAACACTAGAGCCGCATGCCATTTCTATACTTCCAAATTCCTGGTTTTATAGTGTGTTGATTGATAATTAATTGTATTCACTTATTTTTGTGTAATCACTGATAAGATCATAGCTTCTAATTAAAGTGGAACAAGTATGGCGTCTTGGTTTGTTGAAATACTTTGTTTGTTGCAATATGATTCTGAAGAACGACTCTTCTATTAATGTCCATCAGGCATATTTGACATGGTTACAGCAGAATTGTGGCAGGACCTATTAAAAATAAAGATAATAATTTTGAGATAAGGGCAGGGGACCAAAAAAGGAAAGTACGTGAGAGATTCTATATGAGTGATGTGATCTTTGGAACCTAAATTTTAATAACAAAAGTACAGAATGATTCTTTTATAAAGCATTAAATATATTGTGTGATAGTGCATAGTTTTAAGTATTATTGATGCTATAGCAATAGCATTTAGATTTCTATACCACTTCACTGTACTTTACAGCCTCTCTAAATAGTTTACAGAGTCAGCATATTGTCCCCAACAATCTGGCTCCTCATTTTATCTACCTTGGAAGGAAATCTTGAGCCAGTGAGATCCAAACTGCCAAACTGCTGGCAGCTGACGGTCAGCAGAAGTAGCCTACAGTACTGCATTTAGGAGTCCCCAACCTGGTCTACAAACCAGTTCCAGTCCACAGCTTTTTGGGAACCAGGCAAGCAGCAGGCAATCACATGAAGCTTCATTTGCACATGCATGGGAGCTAAGTTGCATGTGTGAAACCATCACTTTCCCAGGCCACCGCTGCCAGTCCATGGACCAAGAAAGATTGGGGACCACTGTGCTATAGCATGTGGAAATGATAAATATTTCTTAAAAAACTTTGTGACATCATGAATGGTAATGGACTTTGATGTTTTTCATCAGTAAATTCACCTTGGCAACTGGTTTGCTACAGATTTGACCAGTCACAAATGTACTGTATAACAAGGATTCCCAACCCCCGATCTGTGGACCAGCACCAGTCCGTGGCATGTCAGAAACCAAGCTGCGTAAACAAGCAAAGCCCCATCCTTGGGATGCAGGCAGTACATGAAACCACACCCCCTCTGGTCCATGGAAAAACTTCTCTCCATGAAACCAGTCCCTGGTGCCGAAAAGGCACTATATAGTATCTTCTTTGCTTAAGGAAGTGTCTTTTTAATGTTTCTGATTAGGAAATGTGGACAAATGACAAAAAGAAAAGTAATCATTTGAATTTTTAGGTTTGCTTGAAGATTTCCCTAAAACTGTAGTTAACTGAACATGTACTGTATCTGCTAAATTGCTGAGATGACATAATTGGAACTGAGTTTAGCTCAGAAAACATAGCTTTCTGGTCTGTTCCAAAATACTATCTAAACTGTTTGTCTGTCCCTTTAAGTCCCTATATGTCTTGTGGACCAAATACTTGAAGAGGTCTCTCCCAATGTTCTTGCAAAATTAAATTGAGAGTGACAAAGGGATGTACTGTTTTGATGATGCCATCCTGCAAATGAGAATATTTTCCTCACATGTTGTTTTCCTAAGTTCATCAAGATTTGTTCTAATCACTGGATGATGTTTTAACTTTCCTTTAGTCCTATTTTTATTTTTGCTTTGGTATTTGTTACCTTTTATCACTGTCGCTGTCTTCCTATTTTATTACTATTATGTTTGTAAGTTCTGAAATGTTTTTTTTTAATTGAAAAGAGGAAGAAAAATAGTTTTCAGTCTTTTAGTAGGAGCAATTATGTATTTAATTTGATAGCTTTCATTATGGATTGAATTATACTATAGATTAAAATGTTTACTTAATAAACTTTCTTTTACATAATGTGTGACTAAATTAATAATAGTTTTTAATAGTCTAAGTATACTTATTCTAAGATTTTTAGAATCTTGGAATAGGATTCTAAGAAAATATAGAATAGAAAAATAAAGTGTTAGATACCAGTTCTAATTCTACTGCAACTTTTCTGTCCCTTAAGAGTTATGTAGGACAGTTAATTTACTGAAAAGGAATTTTATTGAAGCAGATTTATATTTTTATAGAAAAAAATATATTAAAAATAACATTTAAAATATTTGTCTAATTCATTTTAATGACTCATTGCACAATCAGCCAGATGTTCAGATTAGATTTGGCATTTTTATTCTCCTAGTGAGCATTATTGATTTTATTTATTTTAAGATAATTATTAATATAATTAATAAAGTATTATGTTATTAAATTGTCCTTTGTTTGAGTTTTCCCTCTATAATTGAGGTCTAGGGAATTGAGGACATTATGTCAGCAAAGCTACTTTTAAATTTTCAATATTTGTAATGCATGGAATTATTTGTGATCTGGAATAAAGAAAATGGGATATGAATTTTATGTTGCAATTAGTATGCTAGCTGTTGGTTTCCATGTTCCATGCCTGGAAGTTTAAAATATGATAAATGCAGATATTTCCTCATTTCATTCTCACAGAAATAAACGATTTAGGCTGTCATGAGAAATTGACTAGGCCAAAATCGCTCAGTAAGTTCCATTGTTCATATTTTTGTCAGTATACTGCCGAAAACAAAATAAATGTATACTTCTGTCAAATAAGATAGAACATATGCATGTTTTCTTTGCATAGGACATACTTTTCAATATAATGTACATCACATATGACAACATTCTAATATTTTGTTCTATCTATATCTGCAAAAAAATAAATCTTTGGTGGATATATAATTACAGGACTCTCTGCTTAAATGTATATTATGTTATCCTGGTATAATTGTAAAAAATAAAAACAGAACAGTGAGTATAATAAACAGAACTATAACAAATTATTTTCTTGTCTGTGTACAATCAATTATGACCTTTTCATTTCATATGATGATTTTTCTGTGCTTTCTTCTAGCAGTTTGTTGCCAACTACTTAATCATATTAATCCATCCATAACACCTATGTCTTATATATATTCTGTGCAGTTTTTAAAGTTGAAAGTATTAAACATACTGCATCCTTTTAAATTGAGTAAGTGTTGGTAGCCTACAGTTTCATTCTTTCCTATCTTTTCTTTTCGCTGCCCTCCTCCGCATGTTCTGCATGGTATCTGTCCTGCTGATGCTGCCTTCACCTGGGTCCTGTGCATGTGTTTCTAATCCCAGGGAGAAGGAATCACTTTGCCTACTACAACTATCCCAATTACGAAGGTAATTCTATAATTTAATACTTCTGTTTCTCACTAATCACTAAAATTATGTTAGCAAAAAGAGCTTCTGTCCATTTTGATAACAAAGCTTTCATTTTCCTTCTTTTATTGCTAAATAGTATAATAAAATTGTTCTCTTTCTCATAACCACCTAAACATGGTCAGGATATATGACTTTTGAAAGATTATGGTTTTCCTATTTGTCATTGATAATTTCAATACATTGGAGACTTGGATTACCTTTCTTAAAAAATAATAAACAGTGTGTCCACAATCAGTGATCTCAGACTTTTGTATCATAAATTTCACCATAATGAATTCCTTACAAATATAGGAAAAAGAAACATGTTTTGGGAAGATTTCTGTTTGTGTATATATGTCTTTGTGTACATGCACATGCACATACATTCATACTTCCTTCCACACACCCCTTTTTCATATATGTTTTCATTATAATTAAAATAAAAGTGAGAGCTGATTTGGTCTGAAACAGGAGTTAATACTGTGGGAGCAGTCTTTATCTGAGCTCAAACAAAAAAACCTATGTCTAAGTAATGAGAGCTGACTAGTGCAAAACATATTTTTTATTTTTGGTTCCTAATCCCAAACTATAAGTCTGTTCTCAGACTTGTAACAAACTGTGCTGAGCTGTTCAGTTTTACATGTGTATAACATGCATTCCAAGAATGGAACATTCCAGAGAATAACTGAAGAATCGCAGTTTCCCGGAAGTTAGATTACTACAACCTGGAGGGAACTGGAATGTTTTTGTGTTTCCTGGGCTTGCACTCTGTTTCATTTGCATGAGCTTTCTTAACAGAGGATTTGGCTGATTTGCCTTCCTAGTTTTCTCTTTCTCCCTTATGGCTCTTTGCTGATTTATAGAGGCAGTTTGCATCCCAGGTAAACTTTGTCTGCTTGCTACCTTGACATACAATGTCCTTACTATACTCTATCTAATTGTCTTGTCAATCTGCTTGTTTACTTGGAGCTCACATAATGATATTTAGCACTACCATAGGATTTAGTCTTTGACTTTAACAGCATAACATTGATGAGAGAACCAGTCAGAATAGTACTAAGTTTGGCTGCTTTGTGATTATATTCCAGCTTCTGGGAGAATTTGCTGTCATAGTAATTAACTGAGAAGAACCAGCTTATTTATATTGGATCTACAGAAGATAGATTGGCTTTATCATTGGCCAGTGTTAATTAAAAGTGTTTAGTTTGGGCTCAATAACTTGAATCCATATATTAGTCATTTCTATTATAATTACAGTTAAAAACTAAGGATGGCTTTATTTATTTATTTTTCAATGAATTTTTATTGGTTTTTAAAACAAATATAAACAAACAAGACATAAAAACATCAGACCATCTTCCATATATATACATACA
Source organism: Laticauda laticaudata (assembly GCA_004320025.1). NCBI lineage: Eukaryota > Metazoa > Chordata > Lepidosauria > Squamata > Elapidae > Laticauda > Laticauda laticaudata. The sequence continues at coordinate 21,944 of BHFT01072257.1, forward strand.
GTGTGTCAGTTGGTTTACAAATTTTTTGTGCTTCCATTTGTTAGTCTTCAATTACAATTATATATGATCTCGTATTTTCAATCCAATATTAAATGCATTAATATTATTAATCATTTGACTATACTTACTGTTTATTCATGCTTTAAGAAATAATCATATTTTACTCAATTTATTTTGTGACAATTCATATTGTCATCCCAAATCTATCCGAAAATCATTTTGTAGATATAAGAAAAAAAATACATCTTTATATATTTAGTATTTTCTAAAAGTCTACATATTTCGTTACTNATCTAACCATTGATAGAATAGATCCAAATTTTATAAAATTGTTTATCTTCTTGCTCTCTAATTTCAAATGTCAATCTACTCATTTCAGCACATTTCAATATTTTTGGATGGCTTTATTTTGACAACCCCACATGAAACCACTGATGGGACAAAAATTCAAAAAATTTAGAATGCTATAACCATAAAATATAATATGAGTGAGAAAAAACTATTTTATTCATGCTTTTTATGCTAGGGCTACAACACAGATGTTAAACTTGCAACATCATGTTGCCATCACATGAAGTATCGTGATGTTTTTTCCCTTCACGGAGCTGGAGTTGCTGTGGTCTGCATGTGACACATCCAACCTGCAGGCCACCAGTTTGACACCTCTGGGCTATAAGAAGTTGTAGTTGAACTAGGGTTGTAGTTCATGCTGACTCTTATTTATTCCCTAATTTGCAAAAAAGCTAGGCTGATAGTATAATTTGTCTTGATTGTATGGTAACAATATTTTTTGTAATCATTTGCCTTAAAAAAATCATTTCTCTTTTAAAAAAATAATAATTCCAAAATTATCCATCAAATATATACATAAAAAAATCTAAATATTTTCTTGTAGAGTTTTGTTGGGTGCTTTGAATCATTTTGACTCCATCTAGAATGATAAAACTTGTTTGTGTTTCATACTTGTCTTTATGGTGATAGTGCAGGTAAACTAACCAGTCAGCTTAAGATTCATTTAAATGGTCAATTATTCTTGAAGGTCTCAGTGAGGAAAAACATGCATAAAAGAACAGCCTGGGAGTTATTGCTTATTCATAAAGGTACAGAGGTTTGTGAAACCAGAATTTAGGTGGCTTAGTATGTTTAGGAAGGTTGATGATAATGGCTATGGAAAGAGTGGAAACTCTTCTGGTGCTACTGGAACTGTTGGCAACTTTTAAGAACTTTGATTACAAAAGTAGTGGAAGCTGAAGCAATCAATGCTGCCAAAATGGCTGGTGAAGAGGAGCCCTGCAAGAAGCAGGATCCCAGAGATGTCAAAATCAGTCTAGTAGCTGGAGAAGATATGAAGTAGCTATACCCACTTAGCAGCTACAGTTGTGATACTGCTGATCAGCTGTTGAACAGTTACGTTTGCTTACTTGAAAGTACTGCCAATCAGCTGCTTAGTCCTACGCTGCAAAATGGTGGAAGGCTGGTGTTGAGTGCTTATGCAGCAGTGAATATTTACCTAATGGCATGGATGATACCTATTGTTATGTGCTTGGTGGTGCTCAGGGTGATTTGCTTCCTCCTGTGTTTGCAAAGAGGTGGGGGGATGAGGACGCAGAAAGCTATTCCTTAAAGAAATATTGCCCAATTCTTAGCAGATGGTCTCCTGAGTATGAAATCCGTAGTGCATTGCAGCGAATAATAAAAATAAATAAACAATTAGAGAGCATTTCACCAAGGCAGCCGTCGGTGGTGCCATCTTAGAAAATCCTAGATTCATGACTTCTCTTTCAAGGATAAGTGCCCATCTTGGCTCAGAGGCTTTTGCAGAAATTTATGCAAAAATTATGCCCATTCCTAGTTCAAGAGCCCATACTTAGTCATCCATGCTTTCATCAGTTCCCATATGGATTAATGCAATTTGCTCTATATGGGATTGACTTTGAAAACTATTTGAAAGCCACAGCAGGAGGCCAAATCCTTCGTTTCCCCTGTAACACTATTTGTTGTGACTGCAATGGTTGCAAGTGGGTTTCTGAGAGTGATTCAAAGTTCTAGTTATCATTAAAGCCTGCAGTGCATTTGGGCCTGGTTATTTGCAGTTTTGATAATCTCTAATTTTTACTGACTACCCAGAAAAACTGATTCAGTTGATATACTGTGGGACCCATTGGGGTGCCAAACTCACGTCATCGTCGTGTTAATGTGACATATTGGGACTTTTTTCTCCTTTGCTAAACCGGGCAATCAGTAGTCCATTTCTATCTACTATCCTAAGACATTTCCTCTTATTGTTAAAGAGAAAGGCCGGCCTTTTTGTATCATGTTCTTTTTTTTCTATTAGCACTGAGAGGAGAGACTGGCTTAATAAAGCATCCATCTGATCTGTGGGGTTACAGAATTCTTTCAACTCTCTACCTTTTATGGTACTTTAGAAAAGGAACAAATACAGGGTCAATTTTAATTGCCATCTCAGCTTTGCCAAGGTATTTGTCTTTATTTCTGTTTAATATGTAGTACAAGAAGCAGTTCAGAAAGAACCAGTGTGACAAGCAAAAATGGATCCTCTAATTCATTGACAATGGGGATTGCTTTCAATTGTTGAAAATTATTGAAAGTAATGATAGACACATGATCGTGGGGAGTGAATGGACGGTTTAAAAATAAGGGATATGTCTTACTCCTAATTCCAACATCTGTCTCCCTTCCTACAGAATTAAAAATAACCTCTATACATTGGTATGGAAAAATACATATCTTTCTTGTTTCAGATTTTCACTTTGATGGTTCTGCTTGGGGGAATGTATCAGTGGGTAGCTTATTTATAGCCCAGCCTGGTCCTTGCTGATGCCACAGATAGTTGGGGTAGGTTATGACAATTTTGAATTTGATAGCAACTCCCAAATTTAATTTTTCAGAACTATTCTCCTAAAAACATTTTGATTCTGCAGGAATGAAAATTGACCAAAAAATTTACCAAAACTCAGCATCTTCTAAGATTTTCTCCTGATGTTCTCATTGTCGGGGAAAAGCTCAACAAATTAGTTAAAGCAGCAGATACACTATATCTGCTGCTTTTGCATAATTCTCTTGTTGGACTATATATGCAATATATTCAATAATTGTTGAGTTATAAATAGGGTTGAGACAAAGCAAATGAAAGTTTCAGTTTTATAATCAAAATTTCACAACACATTGTTTTTATTTCTATTTACTTTATTTGGTTTGTCAATTGCTTACAAGACAATAGGTATAAGTAAAAACATAGTTATGAACACATGGATACATATAAGAAAAATAAAAGAAACAGGGACAGTAGGCAGACTGGCGCGCTTATTCACGCCCCCTGCAGACCTCTTAGGAAAGGGGTGAAGTCAGCAGTAGAAAATCCAAGGTTAATGTTTTTGGGGCCTGGGAAGAAACCAGAGTCAGGTAGAGTATTCCAGACATTGACCACTCTGTTGCTGAAGTCGTATTTCCTGCAATCAAG